>MU261274.1:45000-115847 GCA_020310875.1 Ceratopteris richardii
ACAACAACAAAAACTACTACGACAACAATTACAACAACAACAACAACTATCAAAGTGGCCATAGAGGAATAAGAGATTACAATAACTATGTAGAGGACCAAAGTCAAGAAGATTCATTATTGATTATGAATCTATCAGCGAAGAAGGGTAAGGATGATGATCACATATTTTACATTGATTCGGGATGCTCAAACCATGTAGCACAAAATGTGGCTTTACTTTCTGATTTGGAAGATCCTCATAACAAGCATGAAGTGCAGACAGGAGATGACACAAGGCACTCAGTGGAGAAGATAGGTAATGTGAAGACATCAGATGGGAATATGAACCTCTTAAGCAAAGTCTTGTATGTCCCTACAATTACCAAAAATTTAATAAGTGTTGGACAGATTGTTGAAAAAGGATTGCAGGTTAGATTCAACCGATTTGGACATATGTTGAAGACCCAAGGCAAGGCTTTAGAAGGATTGCCAAAGGAGAAAAGACACAAAGGCTTTTCACTTTTGAAGTGGAAGATACAAAGAACATAGCTTTGTTTAGCTATGGATCTCAAACTCTAACAGAGTTGGAGATATGGCACAAAAGGCTTGCTCACATTGGTGAGAGGAAACTCAAACAAATTTCCAGGGACCAAAGTGTACTTGGTTTGCCTAATATCACAAGGCAACACATGATTTATAAGTGTGAAGCTTGTCAACTCGGCAAGGCTCATAGACAACCTTTCAATAAGAAAGGATATATGTATAAAAATCCTTTGGATCTAGTGCACACGGATGTGTGGGGTCCAATTAAGGAGCCATCTATATCAGGCTCAAGATATTATGTGTCTTTCATAGATGATTGTAGCAAGTGGACCATTCTGTTTTTCATGAAGCACAAGGATGAAGTGTTTAATTGATTTAAGAAGTATATTGCTCTTGTTGAAAACCAAACAGGTAGGACTTTGAAAAGACTCAGATCAGATGGTGGAGGAGAATACTTCTCTTCTAAATTTGATGCCTTCTTGCATGAAAGAGGCATTAAAAGGGAAGTCACTACAAGGTATACACCCAAACTCAATGGTGTAGCAGAGAGGAGGAACAGAGCTATTGTCGAAGCTGCAAGGTCCATGCTCAACGAAAAGGGATTTCCAAACTAACTATGGGCAGAGGCTGTGTCTACAGCCACATATCTCATAAATAGACTTCCATCTAAGTCACTAGATGGAACCACTCCATATGAAGTGTGGAATGGAAGAAGACCTAGTCTAGAGCATTGTAAAATCTTTGGATGCTTAGCCTATGCTCACATTCCTTCTCAAGTAAGAGGGAAATTGGATCCCAAGACAGAGAAATGTGTATTCATTGGTTATGATCAAAACCAAAAAGGATATAGATTGTACAATCCAATCAATAAAGGATTTTCTGTGATTAGAGATGTAATTTTTGATGAAAACAAATCATGGTTTGATGATGACAGGAAAGTGAAGCTGTCGTATGACTTGGATGAAGACTTTCCATCACTTCAACCAAAGGAACCAAAGCAGCTTGAAGAAAGTGATTCGGAGATTGACCTAGAAGGCTTGGAAAGACTAAAGCTATGGAAGAACAAAGGTAAAGCAAAGATGCAGGATGCTACATATGGACCCGAGAGCTCACATCAACCACTTAGAAGGTCTTCAAGGGAGAAGAAGAAACCAGAGAGGTTTGGTTATGATACTTCTTTGGTCACCAAGCACTCAATCTACATTGCAAAAGATTCAACCAATGAAGAACCTACCACATTCGAAGAAGCACAAAGCAAGAAAGCTTGGAGAGATGCAATGGATGAAGAAATGGAAGCCTTGAAGGAGAATGACACTTGGGAGCTTGTACCTAACAAGCCATCTATGAAGGTAATTGGATCTCGATGGATATACAAAATCAAGAGGAATCCAGATGGAAGTATAAATAGACACAAAGCAAGGTTAGTTGCTAAAGGGTTTGCTCAAACCCATGGTATTGATTATGAGGAGACCTTCTCTCCTGTTGCAAAAATGCCTACAATTAGGGTTCTCATTAGTCTTGCTGCATCTAGAAATTGGAATCTCTATCAACTTGATGTAAAGAATGCTTTCTTCAATGGATGGATTTCTGAGGAAGTGTATATGGCACAACCTCCTGGATATGAGGATGCACATCATCCTAACTATGTATGCAAACTAAAGAAAACTTTGTATGGATTGAAGCAAGCTCCAAGAGCTTGGAATTTCAGATTGGTGACTTATTTGCAGGACCAAAGATTCAAAGCTAGCAAGGCGGATACCTCTTTGTTCATAAAGAGGAATGGATCTGAAGTGATCTATTTATGTGTGTATGTTGATAATATTATTATCACAGGCAATGATCTTGAAGGAATCAAACAGGTAAAGAGTCAAATGAAGGAGGAGTTAAAAATAATTGACCTCGGACCACTCACTTATTTTCTTGGATTGGAGTTGATCTACTCAGATTCAAGTATATACATCACACAAAGGAAGTATGTGCATGACATGCTCGTCAAGTTCAAGATGGAAAATACCAAGTGTGCAGGTACACCTATGGAGCAAAATCATAAGCTTAGTGCTTATGAAGGAGAGCCAATTGAAGACATCACAAGCTATCAAAGCTTGGTTGGAAGTTTGAACTATGCAACACTCACAAGGGTGGATATATGCTATAGTCTTAGCATATTGAGTCAGTTTATGCATAAGCCGAGAAGACCACATATGGAAGCAGCCAAGAGAGTCCTCAAGTACCTAAAGGGGACCATGAATGAAGGTTTGTTCTATTCATATACTTCAGATATTGAGCTAAAGGTCTACTCAGATGCAGATTGGGCCGGATCTAGAGATGATAGAAGAAGCACATCTGGGTATATATTATTTGCAGGTTCAAAAATCATTTCTTGGCCATCAAAGAAGCAACCAATCGTGGCATTATCTTCTACTAAAGCTGAATATAGAGGTTTGGCTAATGGAACTCAAGAAATCATGTGGTTAAAATCTTTGTACACAGATCTTGGACTTCATTCTTCAACACCTCACATTTTTGGTGACAACACAAGCTCACTACATCTAGCAGCTAATCCGGTATACCATGCTAGAACCAAGCATATTGAATTCCACTACCATTATGTAAGGGAGAAGCTAATGAGAAAGGATATTCAACAATCCTATGTATCTACAGATATGCAATGTGCAGGCATGTTGACGAAAGCTCTTGATGGTACGAAGTTAAGTAGATTCAAGTTGATGATTGGCTTGCAGGAAATCAAGGACAATTGAAGACTTATTTGAAGGCCAAGCATGTTAGGCTTGAGGGGGAGCTGTTCGTGCATTTTATCCAAGCCTAAATGCTTGATATATTTGATATCATCCTCATTTGTAAGTCACATGAGTAGTCATGTGAACACCTCTTGTAAAAGAGTTCATTTTTATCTCTTGTAATTGGAAAAAGAAAAAGGAAAAGGATGGTTTACCTCTTGCATGATGTAAAAGCAATTTTGTGGCTCTAACTACAAAAAACCACGATTTTGTGAGCTGAGGCAATATCTCCTAACTTTGGGGATCACTTTTAGGTGGAGCCATTCGAATTCGAATTCAAAAATCCCTCCAAGAATAGCTATAAAAGGAGCAAGAAGGAAGAGGCGATTAGCAAGCCTTGTACGTGACCACTTCATGTCATTTTGTAGAGATTGAAAAGCTTAATCCATAGCTCTATCATTCTAATCCCATTGTGCAAAGATTCATTGCCAATGTGGTTGTAATCATATGTGAATCTATACATTTATCATCATCTACTTCTTTGTTTTGTTCTCCGCCATACTCACTCAAAGCAGTACCTTTAGAAGGCCATATCTCGAGTTTTACTGAACCTTCTTCAGTTATTTAATATTTATTGGATAGCTCTTACTGTCTAATTTCTACCTATAAATTTTCATGGTCATTGGATTAATAGTTTTGGAGATATCTGCATTTTACTGCTCACTGGTCTATCTCTGTAGAGCCCCGAGAATGGTGTGCATGTTCCAGAAATTGATAAATCTTGTTCTCAGTGCTCAGTCTATCATTTGAAGTGTTTTAACTTGGATTGGGAAGCTTGCTAAGTCTATTTGCTATGACCAAAAGGAATTTATCTAATTCCTACCAGGTTAAGAGCACTGTTCATTTTTTCCAGTAGGTGTATGTCCAAAAATAGCAAGTTTTGGGAGCTAGTCATTTCGCAACTAGTCTGTCTTGACTTAAACTTTTGGGATACATGTTTCAAAGTACTTGGCTGATATTTTGGTGGATTTAGGAAGCTCAAAGGGTCTACTAATCAACTCTAAAGTCTCACTTGGCTGGTGTGAAGCTGGTTGTAGCGGCACCTACTCATCTTTGGATTGCATCCACCATCTCTCTTCACACACACACACACACACACACACACACATATATATATATATATATATATATATATATATATATATATATATATATATATATATATATATCTCCATAGATTTTTCCCAATCTGCATTACCAATTGCATCTTCAAAACAAGAAGGTTTAGCATTTTGTATTACCTTTGTCATGTAGGCACAATGGCGAGCCATAAAACTATCATATGTCAATCGTTGCACTGAATTATGCATCCTCCTAGATCTTCTTGGTCCTGGGTCACTTCTCCTTGTATCATCTGCATGTGCCCTTCTTACTCCTGGAGTCTTCATAGAGGCAATCCAAGTTCCTCATTAAGACTCTTTTGTGAACCGCTTGAATCTCCATCAACATCTCCAAAACCTGCACATGTTTTATGACCAGCAGGAAGCTTTTCTTTATCTTTCTTGGATGCATTTGATGAATTTTTTGGACTGAAATTTCCACGTAATCTTCCACTCCATGGATTTGAGTTGGAACTATTGCTTGGTGATGCATCCGGTCCACTCAAAACTTGAGATTCTGCACTTGATTTTTCAACATTTTCTTTGTGATTTGGTTCAAGATTCAGTCCTTCTTTGGCATCTGCATAGAAGCTTGACATTTCATCAAATACCACATCTCTGCTCACCTTTACCTGTCGTGTGAGTGGGTTATAACATTTATATCCCTTTTGCTCAAGGGAGTATCCAATGAAGACCCACTTTTTGCTTTTGGATCAAGCTTCATCCTCAATTCATCTGGGACATGTACATATGCAATACAGCCAAAAGCTTTTAGATGTGATAAGTTTGGCTTTTTACCTCTAAACTTCTCTTCAGGTGTAACTTGATGTACAACAGTAGTCGGAATTCTGTTCATGATGTATACAGCAGTATGCATAGCTTCTACCCAATAACAATGAGGCATATTCTTCTCAGCCATCAAGGCTCTTGCTATTTCTGCAATATGTCTATTTTTGCATTCAACAACGCCATTCTATTGTGGTGTGTACCTGCATGAAAACTGATGCTGAATTCCATGATTTTTTAGAAACCTGTTGAACTCAATTGACATGTATTCACCTCCTCCATCAGATCTTAATGTTTGAATGTACTTCCCTGTCAGCTTTTCCACCATAGCTTTAAAATTCTAGAAGTGAGTGAACACCTCAATCTTCTCTTTCATGAAATATACCCATACTTTGAGTGTATGGTCATCAATGAAAGTAACATAAAACCTGCAACCACCCATAGATGTGGTCTTTGCTGGATCCCAAACATATGTATGTACTACTTCTAGTACATTCTCACTAACATGTTTGTCATGTGGAAATGATGCTCTTGACTGTTTACCAAATTGACATGCTTCACATACCTTTTTCATTTCTACAACTTTGAAGTTCAGTAGTCCATGGACAATCTCCTTTGACTGCATCAATTTCATCCTTTGCAAGTTTGCATGTCCGATGCATTTGTGCCACATCTCTATATCTGCAATAACTCCTGCACCTTTTGCAAACATGGCTGCATTCATTTTAGGAATCTTCACATTTAAGGTGAACATCCTACCCACTTTGTTTCCTTTGGCAACCAATCGTCCATCCTACTTGTACTCTTCTACATATAATCCATCAACATTGAACCTAACTTGTAATCCCTGGTCAACCATTTGTCCAACAAAAACTAGATTCTTTGTTATATTTGGAACATGCAGCACATCCGCAAGATGTTTTACCTTTCCATCCTCCATCGATAGTGTTATGTTTCCTGTATGCTCAATAGGATGTGATGTGTCATCACCTGTTTCAACATATCCAGGAACTGGAAATTTTTGCAAAGTACTAAACCATTCCGCATGACTAGTCATGTGATTTGAAGCACCTGAATCAAAATACCACACATTATCATTCAATTTTGAAACACCAGCAGACATCGTATTCATCATGTGATGTTGAACCATGAACAACTTCTCAGAATCATCTGTACTTGTGGATGCATAGTTGTTTTGTTGCCTTCTGTTATTTTGATTCTTCAACCTGCAATCACGTTCAAAGTGTCACGTTTACCACAATTCCAGCATCCTTTACTATCATTACCTGAATCATTTCTTTGGAAATTTCTGTGACCTCTTTGGCTCCCCCTGCCTCGAAACTGTCCTTTTCCTCCTGCATGATTCTGTTGTTGTTGACGTTGGTCTTGGTTACTATTTCCTCTTCCATTTCCAAAACCTCTACCTCTACCTCTTCCTTTGTTGGAGTAGAATACCTGCTCAGAACTGGGCTTTCCTTGGGAGTTTGAATCCTCATCAAGATTCTTTTCTTCAATAATCAGCATGGATATCAAATCAGCAAAATTCGGAATATTTTCCCTAGTCTGTATAGAAGTTCTGAACTGCTTATATGCAGCTCCTAAACCACGAAGGCACACTTCCACCTTATCATCATCATCCAAATTCATGCCAATAGATGCAAGTGACTCACATATGCTTTTGATTTTAAGAGTATAGTCACTTATCGACATGCTCTTTTTCTCCAATGTATGCAGCTCGTTCTTGAGTTGCAATTTTTCGTGCCTTTGTATTGGTCTCGTACAATGTGACCAAACTATTACAAGCATCTTTCGGAGTCTTGGCATCCTGTATGTGCCCAATCATGCTTTCCTATATGCTAATAGATAGCCAATACATTACCTTTCGTGCTCCTTGATTCCATTCTTCATATGCTCTTATTTGTTCTAAAGTCTGATTCCTCTTCGGTAACTGTGGGGCATTTTGGTTCTCTCCTTCTATGTACTTCTAGTAGCCTTTTCCCATCAGGAAATTCATCATTTTGAATCTCCAAGCATGGAAGTTGTTCTTGTACAGCTTATCACTCATAAGCTGACTCATTCGATCTGCATTTGCCATTTCTGCAACAATTCTCAACACTCCAAAATGCTACAAGCAGTACTTCTGCTTGAACACTGTCGCACTATGATGTGACAGTTTGATCTCAGAAAAACACAGTTTTTGTGTATCAACAATACATGGAATCGCTATAAATTCTAAATCTGGAAATTACGAGTGTTTCCAAACACAAGGCAAGTTATAATTTCTGAAACTGACCTGGATTTTTGATCTGACAAAAACAAGTGACCCTCATAACTCTCGAAAATATTTTGAGGTCTTCTACCTTCAAGCCGATTTTCGTAGCAAACGGAGGTCGCTTGTGAATCACGTTTTCTCCACGCCTTGTTATGTACTCTTCACCGTCGCCTTCTCCACGAGCTCTCTATAGCCATGCTCGCTCTGATACCATGTCACGAGGAAGGAGATAAGCCCACCAAAGCCTCTCAAGTCAATGTGTAACCATTGATGATAATAGATAATCTTTCTAAGCCTAGCCATTGGATCAAGTGTGACATAAACTTCCATGCCATTGGGTTTCCATTAGAGGAGAAAATAAAGGCCTTGTGGCACCGCACACTTTTCCCACAGAAGCTTAATGAGGGAGGTATAGAAGGGGGCTTGACCTCTTGTGCAGGGTCCAAGGGACCTATCCTCTCATCCCGTAGGGCCAAGATGGTAGGACTATTTGTCTTGGAGATATTGTTATATTGTATGTTCGGGCAACTATTTTGTCTCTCTTGAGTATGTTTATCTATACCAAACTCCCATGGTAAAAGTCATATAAGCATGGCCCATGTGTAACTTTACATATTATTGCGCACTTGTAATCCCTTAATCTAGAGTCTATCTAGATCGCCATCTAGGTTCCATATTCAAAGGGCACAAGTGGACACCACAATCTTTCTAGCTACATTACTTTTGGCAATTTGAGAATTGAGTTCCATATCTCTCTATTTGCATCTTTCTTTTTCTACATTTTTTGCACAACTCTATCTACTTGTCTATTCTGATGAGCTATTAAGTCTGACATAGTCATCATTAAGAGATAGTCTAATTAAGTAATTGAATACATGTTTTTCACATTTCCTAGTCCTCTAGAGCCCACTAGAGTGGTTTGTTCAATGATGTGTCCTAGTTCTCTCAAGTTAACTCAAGTGGAGCCTTCTACAAGGCCATGGAGTTCAAGAGAAAAACTCTCATCGAAGAATCTTGTGGGATTTGAACTTGAAATATCCTCCTTCCCATCCTTGAGACTTGACCAATAGTCCAAGCTACTTGCTTGCCAATGATTTATAAAACCTTTATCTTGAATAATCATCTTGTTTATGTCAAGTCCCTTTATAACATTATTCTCCCCTTTGAAAATATTTTCAACCCTAAAAGCATAGTCATGTATATAAATGTAGGAAGTTCCCTAGGTTTTAAAGTTTCTCTAAGGTAGAGATGGAATTGGGTTCTTGTGGCCTACAAGAAATGGATGAAGCTAAACCTCATAGGGCATGTTATGGTGATTAATACCTTTTTGTGTTTGTCCGTGATATACTTTTTGGCATGTTGAAGGCTGAAAGACAAAGAGTTAGCAAAATTGGAAAGCTCCTACACAAACTTCATTTGGACAAATGATCCGACCAGAAGAGTGTGCCCAATGTCAAATGGAATATATGTACAAACCAAAAAGACAACGGTGGATTGGGCTGTGGGGATGGCTCATAAAATGGCCAACAAATAGATGATCAAAGCATGGTCCAACTCAAAAGCATCATTGGCTAAGCTGAGTCTCATAAACAAATTTGTTGTTACCTTAATGCACCTCCCTGGATGGAAGGATCTTGACCTTCTTACTTTTATCTTTTGCCCTATTCCAATCACTCCTAGAGGGTCAGACTTGGATTGTTCTTTGTGGAAGAGTTGGAATAGAATTGAAGTGTACATCAAGGTGAGCGAGGAGTGGAAATAGCCTACCAAGATGAGATAGAATGAATCTATCTAGTTTCTCATAAAAGGGATCAAAGAAATTGACTCCATAGACCACCAAAGGGCAAAAAAGCTTTGGAATAAAGGATTTTGTGTTTGGAAACATCTCTAAAATCAAGAAAGAAAATGTTCGATTAGGTGCCATGATTTTGACCAGACTACTAGAATTGACCATGAGGATGCCTTTTTAGGGTAGAATACTTAGCCCTTGGGAAATCTCAAAGGCATGAATCTTGCCCAAGAAATATCTCCCTTGCATCGAGGAGCTGTGATGGATCGGCAATCACAAATTGGATAAAGCGGCAAATTTTAAGTGCTAGATGGATTGGCATAAAATTGTCAACAAGAGATATGCATAAAGTTGTTCTTTCAGTCAATTCTGCTATAAATGTGCAAAGTCCATTGATGACTTGCACATGTTTGGGTCTCTGCGTATGTGGATTTTCTTCTCCACTTGCGAGTATGTCAGAATCCATGGCCTTGGATTTATGAGAGCTGAAAGTTGATTGTCTTTTTGTGTTCAGCTCGAATTATATATATATATATATATAAAAGACTACTTTTGGGCATTAAACATGGTCAAGGTTTTGGCGGATAGATAAGGTTGCACATGCCATATTGAAGAAATTTGAGTATGAAACATATTGGGTTTTGTGCAAAGCTACTATCTATCATATTGGACTTGTCATGCTTCATTGACCTTGTCTGAGTCATTGGTTGTTTTTGTTTTTGATTGTCACCGGTTTCCCTTGTTCTGTGGGATATGAGGGTTCCCATGAGTGAGTGCTTTGCCCCTTCATTGTTTTATTGAGTTGTTTTATTAATTAAAGCATGAGAGATTAGGCTCGAGTGAACTTCATTTTGACAAAAAGAGATCGGTTTAACTCATGCATGGTATCATAATTCAGATTTACCATGTTTCCATCAAAATCATTCAACAATGCCAATGTAGATAATGGCCCCGTGTGGTGTGACACGAAAACTCTCCACTCAAAGATTTTTTTTACATACATATGTGATGTAGAAAATGAGATACAAAAGCAAATACATATACATCTCGCAAGAAATTATGAGTCATCCTATTTCTGACCCTACAAATGCTATTTCCTTGGCTTTTACTTTTTGCAAATCCTATTTCTGACCCTACAAGTGGCCTTTGGACGTAACTTACAGTTGTTCTTTCAGTCAATTCTGCTATAAATGTGCGCGTGCTGTGTACGTGCAAAGTCCATTGATGACTTGCACATGTTTGTGTCTCTTGCGCATGTGGATTTTCTTCTCCACTTGCGAGTATGTCACAATCCATCATCCATGGCCTTGGATTTTTTTTTTTTTTGAGAAAAACAGGAAGTATAAAATTGATGCTAGAAAGATATTACAAAAACTGACGAACTCATCTCAAAAGAGAGAGAGAGCTATCACTTGAGATAGTGATTGACATAATCTTCAAGGAAAGTGATCAAGTCACTCCTAGGTTTAGAATACATGGGGAGGAGTTTGGCTTTCCAAACATTATATCGGTTATTCTTCATTATCATAGAGGAGCTCATAGGGACCATATGAGGACTTTGGCAAGGAGAACGGTAAAGGTTGAGGATTTTTCTCAAGCCCACAAGACAGGAGAAGAAGTGATTTTTACATCTCAAACTAAAAATGGTATTATTCCTATTTTTCCAAATAGACCAGAAGAGGTGGTTTCTGATAATTTGCCACAGAAGGATGTCCATGCCACAAGATTCACCAATCAAAATATCTTTGCAACTGGGAATTTTAAGCCCCTGAAGCTGACAGAAGGACCAGATGCCCTCCCAATATTTGACAGCAAATTTGCAATTGATAAATAGATGCTCCAAATCTTCTTCTTTTCCACAGAGTTTACAGAGACCAGCATCAATTTTATACTTCCTAGCATGGTTACCAGTCCAGACACCTTTGTGAAGAATGAGCCAATTGAGACTGGACTGCTTGTTGGAAAGAGGGAAGGCCCAAGCACACTGGAATCTATACTTCCATTGCAGGTGGGACCATTTAAGGTCCCATTTCTTGTTGAGTTTTCCCAAGATCTCCTTTATGCTTCTGACACATCTCTTGTAGGAGTTTAGCATATCCTCAGCCAGGACTTGGAGAGTGATCTCCTTTTTCCATAAGTTGGCCTCCAGCTTTTCTAGCAGCTGCTCTTTCTTACCCAGGAGTATCTGTTTACACTGCATAGACAAACCATCAGTATCAAGAATAAGATTGTTGGATACAACTTCACCTTCAACCATCAAGTCCTTCCAATGAGCAAAGCCTTTTTTCCTGCATTTATTCCATCTGATAGGGAGGGACTGGTGGTTGGATCTTGCAGACCAGCCCAGCCACATAGAATCCTGCTCAATGACAGAAAAATTGTTAGCAAACCAGATAGGGAGAGAAAAGTTAGCTTTAACTTTCATCCAGGCCTTCCAAAAATTACATATAAGTTGGCTTCCCTTAGGGACAAAATCAACAGGAGAAGTGATCACATCCCAAAGAGAACAATCATCCCAACTCTTATTATTCCTAACACTGAACTTGTTTATATTTCTTTTGATCAAACAAGCCCAAAAGTCATTGGAGGAAATGGATCTAGCAATCCACTTGGCTGCCATTTGAGTTGCCATCCTGGTAGGACAGATGAGGCCAAGACCTCCTTCTATCTTCTTCATACAACAGATACTCCAAGCAACTTTGGGAATTTTTGAGCCTCCCCATAAAAAATTCCTAGCCAGAGAAATGGCCTGCCCCAACTGCTTTTTGTTAGGTTGCCAGCAGGAAAGAAAATAAGTCAGAGAAGGGAGGATATAATGTTTCAGAATAAAAGTTCTTTGAGACAGACTATTATCAATATAAGCCCATTTATGAATTTTAGCTCTAAACTTATCAAGCATCCAATTCCATCTCTGCTCACTGGATATGCCAAAACCCATAGGAATACCAAGAAGTCTGAAGATAGTCCCTTTTTTAATAATATCACAACCAACAGCCTTAACACAGTAGGGGGTCTTATTATCAGTGGTATAAAAACCAGTTTTTTTATGATTGACCACAGAGCCACTGGCAGTACAGAACATCTCAAGGCATCTGAGAAATTGATTAGCAGAGTTTTCATCAGCCTGCATTAACATGTTAGTGTCATCTGCAAACATCTGAAGCCCCAGAGGAGAGTGAGCCTGGGGAATCATTAAACCTGTTATTGAACCTTTGGAAATGCTGTCCTTGACCAACCAGCCCAGTGCATCACTGGCAATAGCAAAAAGAAGAGGGGCCAGGGGGCATCCTTGCCTGATGGACCTGCACAATTTGAAGGGGCTAGAAAGCCTACCATTGACAGAAACTTTAGAAAAAGCATTACCAAAAAGAATACTAACATACTTAATGAAATGTTTTCCAAGACCAATGTCATGCAAAGATTGAAGAATGAAATCCCACTCAATCCTATCATAAGCCTTGTCAAAGTCAATTTTAAAGAAATAGGTATCAATATTGAGCTCATTGTAATACTCAAGTCCTTCCCAAATAGTTATAATATTGTCAAGAATAAATCTGCCTTTAATGAACCCTTTGTGCTCAGGAAGGATGAAGCAATCCATAAGAGGACTCAACCTTCTGGCTAAGATAGAGGCAAAGATTTTATACAGAGAAGTCAGGCAGGAGATGGGTCTCCAGTTATTCAAATCATCTTTAGGCCCTTTTTTGTGGATTAATTTGATCACACCAGTGTTGATAAAAGGAGAAAGGGATCCCCTTCTAGAGGCTTCTTGCCAAATCTTTAGAATTATGGGCACCAACTCTTCCTTGAAAACCTGAAAAAATTCATAAGGAAGGCCATCATGTCCAGGAGATTTCCCAGGCTTCAATTTGCTAATGGATTCTCTTACCTCACCCTCAGAAAGGGGCATGTCAAGGAGGGAGTCCATTCCCTGAGGAACCATTTTTTTCCTACAAAGGGCAATGGCAGCTCTTGCACTCCAGACAGAGTCCCCTCTCTTGGGAGGCTGGGAGAATACATTGGCAAAGAACCTATGGGCAACCTGAATATTATCTTTCATGCTAGAAGCAAGATTACCATCTTTATCTTTCAACAGGGGGATGAAGTCCCTGGATTTTTTTTTTCTCAACAAGTCAAACATATACTTATTAGGTTTGTCCATTTTTCCTGCCCAAAATTCTCTAGAAGAGGCAAGGGCACCTCTAGCAAGGAGGTAGTCCACTTTCTTGACCTTATCCTGCAGATCCAGAGTTTTAGCTCTTTTGGCATCCTCATCTAGGTTAGAACTCTCAAGAAGATTCATCTCCTGAATAATCATCATCCTTCTCTTGTATCTGATTTCTTTGGCTTTAAGTTTATAATACTTTATCAGATTCTGGATATCTTTAACAGTCCTCTCCCAAGCCACAAAAGGAGGCAAGTTCATAGAAAAATACAATTTAATAATATCAGCAATTTTCTCCTTCACAACAGGGATTTGGAACAACGAAGAGTCCATGTGGGGCCAACCAGACCTGTAACTGGGGTTATTGAAGAACAGTTTAATAATCAGGGGCGAGTGATCAGAAAGAGCAAAAGAATGATCAACAGAGCAGCAGAAATTCCACAAGTCATGACTCCTGGCAGCATGCATATAAAATCTGTCCAGCCTAGCAGACAAAAGACAATTCTGATTTCTGTTATTCCAGGTGTGACCAGAGTTAACAGAAAGATCGACCAGATTGTGCTTATTAATCAGATTAAACCAGCAATGCTTTTCACTACCAGTAATAACATTATCACATTTACCAGACCTGTCACTACTATTAGTGACCATGTTAAAATCTCCAGTCAACCAGATTTCCCCATTGATCCTAGATATTTCTTCCCAGCATCTGGATCTCTGCATAGCATGATTAGCAGCATAAACACTCACAATAGTGACATTAAGAGGCATTTTGCACTTAACTGCAACCCATTGGTTAGTAGGACTGATCAGAACCTCTTCAATTAAATGACCCAATCTATTAGCAACACCTATGGCCGCCCCGCCTTTGCCTTTGTGTTCAGTGTGCACCCAGTTACAGTTATTAGCAACAGTCTTCAAGTTCATCATAAGAGGGGGCCCTCCTAACTTTAATTCCTGTAAACAAATAATGTCAGGCCCAAGAGAAGCATCTTTGACCCACTTATTTATCATTTTGCCTCTGACCGGATCAGAAAGGCCTTTGGTATTAAGAGAAATCATTTTAAGACTATCCATGAGGAACAAAGAAAAAAGGAACAGCTTACTTTTTTGGGTTCTTACCCGGCTTTACAGCTGAGAAGGAAGTCCTAGCCGTATCCTTCCTCTTGGATTTGGACTTCATATTTCCTTTAAGGCTAGGGGAGCTAACATTAGACATATTAATATCTTGTTCTATGGGACAATCCGAGGTCTTTTGGATGATGGTGCGCTCATCAAACTCATTAATTTGGTCAACAAACATATCATCACAACCATCTTCTTCTGAGGACACAGAAGCCGTAGTGGAGCTTGAGGAGGGTTTACAGTCGGGCTCCTTTACAAACATGACCTTTTCACCATTATCCTGAGAAATCAGATTGGGGTTACTGACCTTAGTGCCATTGACCGAGGAGCCTTCAGCAATCTTTTGCTCGTTTTGCTCTTCAATACCAACATCACCCGAATCAAAGGGTCCATTGTGAGGGAGATCTTCAAGAACCTGATAAGGATTGACAATACCTTTGACAATGGGCTCCGATCTAGTAACCACATTGGGGTTTTTCTTTCTTTGTTTGATAGGGATCTTTTTGAAGCCTTGTTCTTCTTTATGTTGAGCCGAGATGGCTGGATCCGAGACAGAGGGGGCCGCTTCAGCAAGACCTGTAACTTTTTCCATCTTTTTATCTAGCAGAGGACAGTCTTTTATTAGATGACCTTGTTTATAACAATTAAAGCACGCATTAGGAAGGTTCCTGTAAACAATATTTTGAGTATGCAGCTTGCAACCCTCAGAGTTCTTAATGATAAGCTCAGTTTTGACATTTTTGGAGATATCTACCTCTATTAGCATCTGGGGTTCCCATTTAGGGTTAAAATCTTTCTTGGGTTTCTGACCGATCACTTTACCGACTAGAGCACCTAATTTTTCAAGCCAAGGGTAATATTCCACCGGAAAGTCAGGAAATTCCACCCAAACAGGCACTTTGGTAGGCTTATTATTCCTAGGGTTAAAACCAGGATACCATTTGTAGAAAGACAGAGGAGTATTCTTAATACTCCAATGGCCCTCTGCTATGACTTGGATAGCATTGTTAACATCTTCAAAGAAGAAAAGAAAAAAGTTGTTAGGGAGGTATTGTACATGCCTGGCATATAATCCCCTACTTTCCCAGTTCACTTTCATCCAATTCTTAAGGAGATCTTGCGCAGGACGAGGCCCGTGGCAGTGAGCAATCACCACTTTGTCTTCTAGATGTATATTCCAACTGTTGAGCTCAGAGCTCTCAATAATGAGAGTACAGTCATCCTTATCTACCACTTCACTATCAAGGTTTAAAGACTGCTCCTTATCAACTACAGGCGTAGGGTTGGCTACCTTGTAATCTTGCAGAGCCTTTCCTTTATCATTGACTTCATTACTAGAAGAAAAAGGGAAACACATACCTGACAACTCCTGATTAGCAAACACCGAGAAGTAATCGTGTCTATGCCTCTGAGCCACAGTGGCGTAAGAAGCACGAGCGTTAGAGTTACCTTCAGGGAGAGCATCAGAAGCTTCCGCAGCGTTCGACAAAGCCTCAACAGGACGGGGAGAACTTGAATTGCAAGCGAACACAGGATTAAACACCGACCTCGAACCAGGTAAACCATCACGAAGAGCTTCATGAAGAGCCATGTCGAAGAAAAAAGGCAGCGACTCCTCTCGCGGCGAGAGGGAGGAGAAGAGCGGCACCCCCCCTCACTACGAGGGGAGGAGAAGAGCACAGGGCAGCCCCCCTCACGAAGAGGGGAGGAGGAGCGCTTAGCGACGCAAACCCCTAGGGTTTTGCAAGCGACTTCAAAGCCCCACTACAGTTCTCGCATCCCCTGTAAGGTGGCCTTGGATTTTTGAGAGCTGAAAGTTGATTGTCTTTTTGGTGTTCAGCTCGAATTATATATATATATATATATATATATATATATATATATATATATATATATAGATATATATATAAAAGACTACCTTTCGGCATTAAACATGGTCAAGGTTTTGGTGGATAGATAAGGTTGCACATGGCTGACAAAAGGAAAAGGCATTTACCTTCCAAAAGGTATTATGACAAAAGGTTACAATCCCCCTAGAATAGGAAAAGACTCTCTAGATTATTGAATGTCACATTGGGCATCTCTTATTAGAAATTTATATTTGGATTTTTGATATGATATATTAGGCTACCACATTGGGTTTGTTTTACGATATTGAAGAAATTTGAGTATGAAACATATTGGGTTTTGTGCAGAAGCTAGTATCTATCATATTGGACTTGTCATGCTCCATTGACCTTGTCTGAATCATTGGGTGTTTTTGTTTTTGATTGTCACGGGTTTCACCATATTAGGCTAATGGACCTATTTGGTGTTTTCCTTGAGGATTGTCAACAGGGATAATGATATTAGATGTGCAACACTTCGTTCACCTTCGAATTCCATCCTTCGTGATTTCATTTGGCATAGAATGTAATGAGCCTTCGCAGCGTCTAATGCCCTACATTATGAACAATTTTTTAAAGAGCTATTTACAATTGTAGGCTAGCACAATTGAAGCGTTATAAAAGCTTTGGTGTTTATTTCTGTCTCTCCATTAATCTTTAATATTCATATTATCACATAATTGCTAAAATGTGAACCTAAGTGATGGAAAACGCTCTTATTGCTTTCCCAAAACCTCATTGAAATGGGCATATACATTTTCATAGAATCTTTTCGTCCAACATTGTAAGTGGCAATGTTAAGGGCCTAGCCGTTATATATCTATATTGTGTAGCTCATACAAGTGATGTAATTAGAAAGGAATTCGGTATCTCCCTTGACCTCTCGGATCTCTAAAAATTTTTAGTATAATATGACACCAGAAATTCGCAAGTTGGAAAATGATTCCTAGACCGAATCCAATGTACATTTGTGGTTCCCCTATACATGTATAGCAAGGGTAATTGACAAAATACCCTATAAAAACAGCAAATGGCCAATAATAATTGTTATCAGGTCCTTCAGTGCATGCACACACAGAAGCAAAAAGAAGCAAAAACAGGAATCAGAAACAGAGAGCCAATTGACACGATATTGGGTGCAATCTCGCCCCATGTACTATGATGGACGAGTCTCTCAGAGTACACGTATTTATAATTTTATTTCTATTACGTCCTGAAAATAGAAGTTACATGAGCGTCGTCACTTTTAGAAGCCCCTTTTAGATAAAACTACTTGATTTACAAAAGGTGTTTACTTTCTAAAGTGAACCATTGCTTTTACAACAAGATAAACCTAAATATAACTATTCTAGAAGTCTTCGAATTTATTTATTTATGTGCATCCACTTGTATCCACGCTCTCATGCTTCTTCACCTGCTAGATCAAACACAACCACATTAAAGCCTTCTGGACATTTAAAACATTAAAAATCCATTTAACCTTCCATGATTCCATAATATACAACATGCCTCCCAGTTGACAAGCAACTGATCTCAGTTGATAAATATAAAAATAGACATGGATGATCAGTCGCATGTCCCATCACTGAACAATAGTAAGCATGAACCATGTAAAACACATGCATGGAATCAGACACCTCAAAGTTTAATGTAATTGGGAATGATATGCAAAAATTCAATGACCATAATGAGGTGATAAGAAAGTCTTATGTATCCATTGTACAGTTGCAATTTCAAAGTTAAAGTCCGGGGGAGTAGGCTTCGGCTAAACCTCCATTTAAAAAAAAAAAAAAAAAGTCTTATGTATCCATTGTGATTCCTTAAGTCAGTGATTTTTATATTTGACTAAATACCTAGAATATTGCTTAGCAGTTCGTGTAGTGGTAACGTCATAATCTATTACCTTCTCGAAAATCAATATTTTTGCATCCTCTTCAAGTAAAGGAGGGTCATCTAAAATAGGAATGAGTGGTAAAGTACCTTGAAAAGATTTCAACAAACTTATATGGAAAGAATTACGTATACCCCAATGAGAGGGTATATCTAATCGAAAAGAATTTTCATTTATTTTCTCAATAATGTGAAAAGGTCCATAATAATGTGGGGCAAATTTTACCTTAGGATGTTGAGAAATATTTTTTAAACGCCTTTTAATGATTCGTAACCAAACTAAATCATTTTCATTAAATTGTTTGGCTATGCGCTTCTTATTAATACTACGCATGTAATGTTCTTGACTTTTTCCTAATATGTTCATGCACTTCAGCAAGTGTAGAAATATGATCTTGTGCAAAAGAATCAACCATTGGAATGTCAGCTTGAGTGAGACTCATGGGAGTGGGAAGCTTTCTTCCATAAACAATTTCATATGGTGCATGACCAGTAGTAGTGTGTGGGGTGTTATTATATGCAAACTGAAGTAAAGGGAGTTTTTCATCCCAATTGCTTGGATTATCTAAAGAGTAACAACGTAATAAATCCAAAATAGTACTATTTGTAGCCTCACTTTGACCATTACTTTCAGGATGAAATGCAAAACTAAAGTCTATTTTTGATCCTAGATGTTGAAATAATGCTACCCAAAAATGGTTACAAAAACGAACATCTCGATCTGAAAGAATAACTTTAAGAAAACCATGATGTGGAAAAATACATTTAACAAATAACATAGCAGCTTGAGGTGCAGTTAAAGACTTTTTAGAAGGAATGAAGTATGCATGTTTACTAAGCCTATCAACCATTGTCCAAATCATATCATTGTGAGATGTAGTTGTAGGGAGACCACTAATGAAATCCATAGAAATCTGTTCCCATGGTCCATCCAGTATAGGAAGTGGCATTAATAATCCAAATGGTTTACCATGATGTTGTTTTACACGTTGACAAACAATGGAGTGAGAAACATACTGTGCAACATCTTTTTCCATGTTAGGCCAGAAGAAGAAATCTTTAGATGTAGAAATAGTACTTTGTATGCCCCTATGACCCATATATGATGGTTCATGCATCTATTTCATAACAAACTCTTTGAATACTTGTGTAATGCATAACTTGTGTTGGAAATAAATCATATCATGAAATGAATGAATCTGAATAGCAGAAATATTATTAATTGAATAGTAGTTGTTTATGGGGATGGGAGAAACAACTCTTTTCAAAATTAGCATAAAGCTTATTTTTACGTAACAAATCAAAGACTGTTGCTAAATGAGTTTCATGTTCACAATCATTCCTACTATAAACTTATCATCAAAGAAGACAAGAATGAAATCTTGGTATTCAAGGAAAATATTATTCATCATGTGTGCAAAGGTGGTGGGTGCATTGATAAGTCCAAAAGGCATTACCATGAATTCAAAATGGCCATGTTGAGTTCTAAAAGCATCTTTATAAATGTCATGCAATGTCATTCGTATCTGATGATACCGAGATTTGAGGTCAATTTTACTGAAGACATAAGCTCCATGAAGTTTATCTAGAAAATCATCTATCCTAGGTATAAGATACCTATTCTTAATGGTAATTTTATTAAGTGCTCTATAATCAATGCACATTCTATATGTCTTCTTCTTTTCAACTAAAAGAACAGGGGCTCCAATAGGAGAAGAGCTAGACTGTATTAGTCCTTTGTTGAGTAAATCTTTAACCTGTCTAGATATTTCATTTTGGTGTAAGGTCCATGCCTATAAGGTGCTTTATGAGGAGGAGAGCTACCAGGAATTAAATCAATCCTATGGCCAAGAGATCCCCTAGAAGTTGGTAATGCAGAAGGAAAATCAGCCATAAAACAATCCTTATACGAGTCCATAAATGACTTATGTGCACTTGGAAGTGTATGTGTATAATCATTTATATTATTCACAAAGAAAATACATGATTTATAACCTTTCCTAAAAGCTCGTTTGACTTGCGTATGACTAATGAACGGGAAGGGTTGAAAATCATGCATCGTAGACAGTGAAACATCCTTTTTATAGTTTTTTGAGTAGTTTTGGCCCTGTCTAGACCTAGTGTCTGGCCTAGTTAAAAATTAGGTTCCAGGGCTTATTTGGGGGCTCAAATGGAGTCTAAAAATTATGAAAATTGGTAGGATGATACTTCTAATACTTCTCAAGCTCAAGGACTCCTTGGCTTGAACAAAATAGACTCCTTGGCTCAAGGACTCCTTGGCTTTTTTTTGGGAACAATTTCACAAAACAAGAAGAGGGTGTTTAGTATCAATAAACTATTTTACATATGTCAAATGTGTATCATGTGCTTGGGATTCTCAATTGTGTCTATGCATGACTGTGTAAGGTGGCCCTATAGTAGTGCATACTTTGGGAAATTCATGACCTGAATGGTGCAAAAGACAAGATTATGCCAAAGGCACATGGTTGTTGCACGTCAAGGCTTTCAATGTTTCTTGCAGATGTTGATGTAGCCTTTGTTGGAGGCATTCGTTGGATCCTCGAATGATAGTTGATCTTTCCTCCTCATAGGGATCCATCTTAGAACTTTGTGTGTCTTTATATAGGTCACTTTTGACTTCTTCATCTTTGATTGATTGCTTAAATTTTGTAGCCCTCATGGTTGGTGCTTTAGTTTTGTTGGTTCTACTTAGTGCTTTTGGCTTCCAAACCCATATTCTTGATGGTTTTCTTTTTATTATTGTCAAAGAGGTGAGTTGATCTTCTCTAGCTCTTTATGCCTAGTTCTCTCCCTTTCTTTTCCTTGGCTTCTTTGTTGAGACTTTTCTTGTGAGGGGAATCAATGGTGTTTGTGCATGGAAGAGTGTCTTGGGTACCCACATTGTAATTGTCTTTATTGAGCTGTAACTAATTTCTTAGGCACCCAAATTTGTACGTTATTATGGTCGACCTTCATCGAATGCTTTGGTACCCAAATTTGTCCGAAACCTTGGGATTTAGCTTGTCCTCATTTCTTGGTGCCTCTTTTAGCATGGTTGGCTTGTTTTGATGGGAATGGTTGTGGCAGAGCTGGTGGTTGCTCTCCTTTTTGTACCCAAATCTGTTTCATGCCCTGAGCTTTTTTCTTCTTGCACTTGGTTTGTCTGTTTGATGTAGCCATGCTCGTGTACTGTTTTACTTGCCTCTTTGATTGAATTGTTGTGGGTGCCATAATCTTTGAAAAAGAAGAGGGGTCCTCTCTCCTTTGAGACCATTCTTTCATGATTGAGTCCTTTTGGATCATAGCTTTCTTAACACATACAACCTCTTCTTTGCTCAGATTGGGCCTAGAGGAACTAAGAGAATGCATGCTACTTGGATTTGTGCTCATGCAATTCTCTAATTCTAATGTGATGGATTGTTCATGTGACCAAACTTGAAGAAGTTGTCTTTTAAGGTTTAAGTTGACTACATGGTCATAGATCTAGTTTTGACCCAAGAGAAGTGGTTCCGTAAGGTCCTCATCTTCACACACTAGCATCTTGACTCTCATTGGAACATCCTGAAGATAGATGGGAAGCTCTACCTCACCCAAACAAGGGGTTTCCACACCTCCCAATCCTATGAGATAGGCTTCAATGGAATTGATGTTCAATTGTAGATCTTGGCAGTATGAAAGTCTAACGACACTAGTTGCTGCACCTGAGTCAATTATTGCTCTCACAGTCCTTACATTCTTCCCTTGTCCTACCCCGAAGGTCACAAAGGGGCATCCATCAATTATTCGAGAAGCAATTGCGCTTGATGTTTGACACATGGCCATGTGGTATATTGCGGCCTTAGGATTGACATCTATGCCTAAGCGCCTTAACTTACTTTTCCTAATGTTTTCTCTAGCTTTTGCCTATGCCTCTTCTCGGACCCTTAACTCTTCTTCTTTTCGCTTCTTAGTAGTATTGACTCTCATTAGCATATCCTCTCTGAGAGGTTCTTGATACAACTTGACTAGACATCCACTGATAAAGTTTGGCAGGATATCACCTTCTAGTGAGGCCAATTGAACTGCACCACTAGTGGAAATTCCATTAATGATCATGGGTCCATATCCTCTTTTTTCCAATTTATGGGCATGCTGCTTTAGTGTATAAACCAACACTAGGTCTCCCTCTTTCAGTTCTTTATCCTTAATGTGTGCATCGAAGTATGCCTTTTTCCTTTTCTTTGCAGCATAGATGCCTGCACCCGCTCGTAGACTTCTCTCGCCTAACAGTTCTAGATCAAAGATCCTAGAGGATAACTCGTGTCCATTCCACTCATGCTCTTGTGCTACTTTTAAAGTTGGGATTAGCAAGTCCAATGGTAGCACAACATTCTATCCAAGGGCCATCTGAAATGGGGTGGCATTGAGTACCGTTTTATAGGCAACTTGGTAAGCCCAAACAGCATGATGAAGTTGTTTGCCCCAATCAGAGCATTTATTATTTACCAATTTTGTCAATACATTACATAGGATCTTGTTTGTGCTCTCAGCTTGTTCGTTAGTCTGTGGATGATAGGGGGCATACTTCTTATGTATCACTAAGAATTATTGAAGAAGGTTTTCAATGACTTCATTCAAGAAGTTTCTACCTCTATCACTCACTAAATCTATTGGTAATTCGTATCTGGTAAACACATTCTCAAATAAGAACTTAGCCGTCATTTGATCATCATTCTTTGTTGTGGCTTTGACCAATATTTGACAGTTTTGTGATCTTACAATTTCATCCTTGTTCATCTTCACATTCCTATTTGCAGGTCCATAGGTTAGGACAAGTACCAAATTATTTGCCCATTTAGGAACAACTTCTAGATTGAACAGATAAGCGTCAAGAAATCATCAGACACTTCCTGCGGTGGCTCTCTTGAAGTGATGCGAGAAAGGTGATCCGCTCTGAGGTGAGTCTTACCTTTCCTAACAACCACTTCAAAATCCTATTCCATTAGTAAGAGGAACCATATTACTAAGCGTCCAGTATTGCAAGGTTTATTGACCAAATATAATAAGGCTTGATGATCAGTGAAAAACTTAAACTTGTTGGCCAATAGATAGTGTCTCAACTTCTTTACGGCATATACCACGCCTAAACCTTCTCTCTCAATTGTTGTATAATTTTGTTCTCCTAGGTTTAGTTGTCTGGTCACATATGCTATAGGCAAATCTAGGTTGCCTTCACTTATGGGTTGTGCTAGCACACAACCTATTGCATGATTGGATGCATCTACATGGACATGGAATGGTTTAGTCCAATCAAGAGTGGTCAATATTGGTGTTGCGCACAAGCCTCTCTTTAGATCATTGAAGGACTTCTCGCATTTTTTGTTCCACTCAAAATTTGTCAACAAAGCATAATGAGGTTTAGCTATGATCACATACATGTGGATAAACCTACAATAATATCCACAGTGACCCATAAAGGCTTGGACCTCTTTAACATTCCTTGGCCTCCGTAACTCGGCTATGGCTCTTACTTTGTCTTCATCTGTTGATATTCCATTCTTATAAAAAATATGACCTAAGATTTTACCTTGACGTACCATGAACACACACTTTTTTGGGCTTAGACACACTCGATCTGTCCGAGCTCAAGGATGTGGTACTTGTTTTGTTGGGAATGAGCACATAAATCATCCACATATATCTCTAAGATCTTTCACAAGAACTCTTTGAAGACATGACACATGAGCCTTTGAAATGTTGCAGGTGCATTGGTGAGACCAACTGGCATCACACGAAATGCAAAGACTCCCCACTCTGTGGCAAAGGCCGTTTTATGTTGATCTTCCGAGGCAATGGCTACTTGGTTGTAACCAGAAAATCCATCAAGGAAGCTATAAACTTCCTTGCCTGCAACACGCTCCAATAAATGTTCAGTGATTGGAAGCGGATAGCTATCCCTTATTGTGGTGGCATTAACGTTTTGAAGGTTAATACATACATGCAACTTTCCATTCTTCTTGGGCACCACAACGATGGGGGACACCCATTCCGTATGTTCAATCTCATAGATAAATATAGCTTCAATCAATCTATCAATTTCTTCTTTTATTTTAGCTGCATAAGTGTCATTATATGTGTAGGGCTTATGTTTGGTGGGCTTGGAATCTGCTATCATGGGGATCATATGAGAACAAATTTTCATATCTACTCCCTTCAAGTATCTATAGTGCCACGCAAACATGTTGTAGCTCAGTGATGAGTAGCACCTCCTTTAATGTCAATCCGGGAAGACGTGAGGATGGTATGAAGACCTCGAGCAAGTGAAGGCACAAGTGCATGAGTGAGAAGCACACCAACATGCACACACATACACACACACACGTGCACACACAGTAAGACAAAGAGTGGGAAGCAATGGAGTTCTTAGATTACTTTCAAAAAGCTCTTACAAGTTCATTTTAATCACAATCTAACCTCAAAAATGAGCTTTCTAGCTCTATTTATAGTTTTTTGACTAGGTTCTGGCCCTGTCCAGACCTAGTGTCCGGCCTAGTTAAAAATTAGGTTCCAGGGCCAATTTGAGGGCTTAAACGGAGTCTAAAAAATATGAAAATTGATATCTAGGCACTTCTAAGGTCCTCAAGCTCAAGGACTCCTTGGCTTGCACAAAATGGAGCTACAAAAATACGAAATGGTATTTACAATGGTTTTTAGTGATTAAAATCACTATTTGTGTAGGGATTTTCTCTGTTGATTTGTCGTACACATCTTTGAGCTCTCTACTTTCTCTTTCTTCTTGTGTGCTCCACTCCTTGATGTCTGAAAAATTTAGATGGCCTACTTGCCAGATCTTCTTTGGCTACTGTGTCTGCTTGTGCTATCTCTTCGTTCCGACCCTCTTTGTCTTGTGGCTCCTTCGGTTCCCTGACTGCTGCCAACACCCCCCCCCACTCTCGCGTCTGTCGCCCCTGACAGACCCTTGTCTAGATGCTCATTGAACGTAATATTGGACAACGTCGGAAGCGAGGTGATGTTCTTCTAATCTGAGCCCCCGTGCTAGATCTGTTAATAATGCATCCCAATTCACTGGTCCTGGTACGTCCGGATGTGGCACCCGCAGTTGTTCTGAATGGATGGTTCTCTCCACAGCGAATAAGTGGAGGAGATGTGAGGGCCTAGGTACAAATATTTCTGAGTGATATTCCCAGAATCCCGTTATGAACATCTCCTCGAATGTCTGTTTAAAACAAGCTGGGAGGTACTTTATTCTGGCGTGCCACGCATATATTACCTCTATGGATGGGGTTGTGCTCATGTCGTATACCAGGTCTTGATTTCCTGTAAGAAATCCGACACCTAAGAAGTGGGGGTCTTTAATATTCTTGAACGTCCTGAAGGTGATACAATCGGTCAAATATCCTGGGCTATTTTAACAGACGATCAAATTTTGAATAGATATGTAAAACTTTCGCAAGTCTTTTCTTTATATTATGATGCTATTTACCAAGTACAACAATGCCTGATGGTCAGTAAAAAATTTAAACTTATTTGCAAGCAAATAATGTCTAAACTTTTTAACTGCATATACCATGCCTAATCCTTCTCTCTCCGTAGTGGTATAATTTCGTTCAGTTGCGTTCAATTGTCTACTAGCATAGGCGATTGGAAGATCCATATTACCTTCACCCGTAGGTTGTGCGAGTACACACCCAATAGCATAATTGGATGCATCCACGTGAACATGGAATGGCCTGTTCCAATCTGGTGTGGTCAAGATTGGTGCTGAACATAATCTTCGTTTAAGCTCCTGGAAGGAATTCTCACATTTATCAGTCCACTCAAAGTTAGTCAGAAGTCCGTACATGGGCTTTACAATGACAGCATACATGTGAATGAACCGGCGGTAGTCTTATGTATCCATTGTGATTCCTTAAGTGAGTGATTTTTATATTTGACTAAATACCTAGAATATTGCTTAGCAGTTCGTGTAGTGGTAACGTCATAATCTATTACCTTCTCGAAAATCAATATTTTTGCATCCTCTTCAAGTAAAGGAGGGTCATCTAAAATAGGAATGAGTGGTAAAGTACCTTGAAAAGATTTCAACAAACTTATATGGAAAGAATTACGTATACCCCAATGAGAAGGTATATCTAATCGAAAAGAATTTTCATTTATTTTCTCAATAATGTGAAAAGGTCCATAATAATGTGGGGCAAATTTTACCTTAGGATGTTGAGAAATATTTTTTAAACGCCTTTTAATGATTCGTAACCAAACTAAATCATTTTCATTAAATTGTTTGGCTATGCGCTTCTTATTAATACTACGCATGTAATGTTCTTGACTTTTTCCTAATATGTTCATGCACTTCAGCAAGTGTAGAAATATGATCTTGTGCAAAAGAATCAACCATTGGAATGTCAGCTTGAGTGAGACTCATGGGAGTGGGAAGCTTTCTTCCATAAACAATTTCATATGGTGCATGACCAGTAGTAGTGTGTGGGGTGTTATTATATGCAAACTGAAGTAAAGGGAGTTTTTCATCCCAATTGCTTGGATTATCTAAAGAGTAACAACGTAATAAATCCAAAATAGTACTATTTGTAGCCTCACTTTGACCATTACTTTCAGGATGAAATGCAAAACTAAAGTCCATTTTTGATCCTAGATGTTGAAATAATGCTACCCAAAAATGGTTACAAAAACGAACATCTCGATCTGAAAGAATAACTTTAAGAAAACCATGATGTGGAAAAATACATTTAACAAATAACATAGCAGCTTGAGGTGCAGTTAAAGACTTTTTAGAAGGAATGAAGTATGCATGTTTACTAAGCCTATCAACCATTGTCCAAATCATATCATTGTGAGATGTAGTTGTAGGGAGACCACTAATGAAATCCATAGAAATCTGTTCCCATGGTCCATCCAGTATAGGAAGTGGCATTAATAATCCAAATGGTTTACCATGATGTTGTTTTACACGTTGACAAACAATGGAGTGAGAAACATACTGTGCAACATCTTTTTCCATGTTAGGCCAGAAGAAGAAATCTTTAGATGTAGAAATAGTACTTTGTATGCCCCTATGACCCATATATGATGGTTCATGCATCTATTTCATAACAAACTCTTTGAATACTTGTGTAATGCATAACTTGTGTTGGAAATAAATCATATCATGAAATGAATGAATCTGAATAGCAGAAATATTATTAATTGAATAGTAGTTGTTTATGGGGATGGGAGAAACAACTCTTTTCAAAATTAGCATAAAGCTTATTTTTACGTAACAAATCAAAGACTGTTGCTAAATGAGTTTCATGTTCACAATCATTCCTACTATAAACTTATCATCAAAGAAGACAAGAATGAAATCTTGGTATTCAAGGAAAATATTATTCATCATGCGTGCAAAGGTGGTGGGTGCATTGATAAGTCCAAAAGGCATTACCATGAATTCAAAATGGCCATGTTGAGTTCTAAAAGCATCTTTATAAATGTCATGCAATGTCATTCGTATCTGATGATACCGAGATTTGAGGTCAATTTTACTAAAGACATAAGCTCCATGAAGTTTATCTAGAAAATCATCTATCCTAGGTATAAGATACCTATTCTTAATGGTAATTTTATTAAGTGCTCTATAATCAATGCACATTCTATATGTCTTCTTCTTTTCAACTAAAAGAACAGGGGCTCCAAAAGGAGAAGAGCTAGACTGTATTAGTCCTTTGTTGAGTAAATCTTTAACCTGTCTAGATATTTCATTTTGGTGTAAGGTCCATGCCTATAAGGTGCTTTATGAGGAGGAGAGCTACCAGGAATTAAATCAATCCTATGGCCAAGAGATCCCCTAGAAGTTGGTAATGCAGAAGGAAAATCAGCCATAAAACAATCCTTATACGAGTCCATAAATGACTTATGTGCACTTGGAAGTGTATGTGTATAATCATTTATATTATTCACAAAGAAAATACATGATTTATAACCTTTCCTAAAAGCTCGTTTGACTTGCGTATGACTAATGAACGGGAAGGGTTGAAAATCATGCATCGTAGACAGTGAAACATCCTTTTTATAGTTTTTTGAGTAGTTTTGGCCCTGTCTAGACCTAGTGTCTGGCCTAGTTAAAAATTAGGTTCCAGGGCTTATTTGGGGGCTCAAATGGAGTCTAAAAATTATGAAAATTGGTAGGATGATACTTCTAATACTTCTCAAGCTCAAGGACTCCTTGGCTTGAACAAAATAGACTCCTTGGCTCAAGGACTCCTTGGCTTTTTTTTGGGAACAATTTCACAAAACAAGAAGAGGGTGTTTAGTATCAATAAACTATTTTACATATGTCAAATGTGTATCATGTGCTTGGGATTCTCAATTGTGTCTATGCATGACTGTGTAAGGTGGCCCTATAGTAGTGCATACTTTGGGAAATTCATGACCTGAATGGTGCAAAAGACAAGATTATGCCAAAGGCACATGGTTGTTGCACGTCAAGGCTTTCAATGTTTCTTGCAGATGTTGATGTAGCCTTTGTTGGAGGCATTCGTTGGATCCTCGAATGATAGTTGATCTTTCCTCCTCATAGGGATCCATCTTAGAACTTTGTGTGTCTTTATATAGGTCACTTTTGACTTCTTCATCTTTGATTGATTGCTTAAATTTTGTAGCCCTCATGGTTGGTGCTTTAGTTTTGTTGGTTCTACTTAGTGCTTTTGGCTTCCAAACCCATATTCTTGATGGTTTTCTTTTTATTATTGTCAAAGAGGTGAGTTGATCTTCTCTAGCTCTTTATGCCTAGTTCTCTCCCTTTCTTTTCCTTGGCTTCTTTGTTGAGACTTTTCTTGTGAGGGGAATCAATGGTGTTTGTGCATGGAAGAGTGTCTTGGGTACCCACATTGTAATTGTCTTTATTGAGCTGCAACTAATTTCTTAGGCACCCAAATTTGTACGTTATTATGGTCGACCTTCATCGAATGCTTTGGTACCCAAATTTGTCCGAAACCTTGGGATTTAGCTTGTCCTCATTTCTTGGTGCCTCTTTTAGCATGGTTGGCTTGTTTTGATGGGAATGGTTGTGGCAGAGCTGGTGGTTGCTCTCCTTTTTGTACCCAAATCTGTTTCATGCCCTGAGCTTTTTTCTTCTTGCACTTGGTTTGTCTGTTTGATGTAGCCATGCTCGTGTACTGTTTTACTTGCCTCTTTGATTGAATTGTTGTGGGTGCCATAATCTTTGAAAAAGAAGAGGGGTCCTCTCTCCTTTGAGACCATTCTTTCATGATTGAGTCCTTTTGGATCATAGCTTTCTTAACACATACAACCTCTTCTTTGCTCAGATTGGGCCTAGAGGAACTAAGAGAATGCATGCTACTTGGATTTGTGCTCATGCAATTCTCTAACTCTAATGTGATGGATTGTTCATGTGACCAAACTTGAAGAAGTTGTCTTTTAAGGTTTAAGTTGACTACATGGTCATAGATCTAGTTTTGACCCAAGAGAAGTGGTTCCGTAAGGTCCTCATCTTCACACACTAGCATCTTGACTCTCATTGGAACATCCTGAAGATAGATGGGAAGCTCTACCTCACCCAAACAAGGGGTTTCCACACCTCCCAATCCTATGAGATAGGCTTCAATGGAATTGATGTTCAATTGTAGATCTTGGCAGTATGAAAGTCTAACGACACTAGTTGCTGCACCTGAGTCAATTACTGCTCTCACAGTCCTTACATTCTTCCCTTGTCCTACCCCGAAGGTCACAAAGGGGCATCCATCAATTATTCGAGAAGCAATTGCGCTTGATGTTTGACACATGGCCATGTGGTATATTGCGGCCTTAGGATTGACATCTATGCCTAAGCGCCTTAACTTACTTTTCCTAATGTTTTCTCTAGCTTTTGCCTATGCCTCTTCTCGGACCCTTAACTCTTCTTCTTTTCGCTTCTTAGTAGTATTGACTCTCATTAGCATATCCTCTCTGAGAGGTTCTTGATACAACTTGACTGGACATCCACTGATATAGTTTGGCAGGATATCACCTTCTAGTGAGGCCAATTGAACTGCACCACTAGTGGAAATTCCATTAATGATCATGGGTCCATATCCTCTTTTTTCCAATTTATGGGCATGCTGCTTTAGTGTATAAACCAACACTAGGTCTCCCTCTTTCAGTTCTTTATCCTTAATGTGTGCATCGAAGTATGCCTTTTTCCTTTTCTTTGCAGCATAGATGCCTGCACCCGCTCGTAGACTTCTCTCGCCTAACAGTTCTAGATCAAAGATCCTAGAGGATAACTCGTGTCCATTCCACTCATGCTCTTGTGATACTTTTAAAGTTGGGATTAGCAAGTCCAATGGTAGCACAACATTCTATCCAAGGGCCATCTGAAATGGGGTGGCATTGAGTACCGTTTTATAGGCAACTTGGTAAGCCCAAACAGCATGATGAAGTTGTTTGCCCCAATCAGAGCATTTATTATTTACCAATTTTGTCAATACATTACATAGGATCTTGTTTGTGCTCTCAGCTTGTTCGTTAGCCTGTGGATGATAGGGGGCATACTTCTTATGTATCACTAAGAATTATTGAAGAAGGTTTTCAATGACTTCATTCAAGAAGTTTCTACCTCTATCACTCACTAAATCTATTGGTAATTCGTATCTGGTAAACACATTCTCAAATAAGAACTTAGCCGTCATTTGATCATCATTCTTTGTTGTGGCTTTGACCAATATTTGACAGTTTTGTGATCTTACAATTTCATCCTTGTTCATCTTCACATTCCTATTTGCAGGTCCATAGGTTAGGACAAGTACCAAATTATTTGCCCATTTAGGAACAACTTCTAGATTGAACAGATAAGCGTCAAGAAATCATCAGACACTTCCTGCGGTGGCTCTCTTGAAGTGATGCGAGAAAGGTGATCCGCTCTGAGGTGAGTCTTACCTTTCCTAACAACCACTTCAAAATCCTATTCCATTAGTAAGAGGAACCATATTACTAAGCGTCCAGTATTGCAAGGTTTATTGACCAAATATAATAAGGCTTGATGATCAGTGAAAAACTTAAACTTGTTGGCCAATAGATAGTGTCTCAACTTCTTTACGGCATATACCACGCCTAAACCTTCTCTCTCAATTGTTGTATAATTTTGTTCTCCTAGGTTTAGTTGTCTGGTCACATATGCTATAGGCAAATCTAGGTTGCCTTCACTTATGGGTTGTGCTAGCACACAACCTATTGCATGATTGGATGCATCTACATGGACATGGAATGGTTTAGTCCAATCAAGAGTGGTCAATATTGGTGTTGCGCACAAGCCTCTCTTTAGATCATTGAAGGACTTCTCGCATTTTTTGTTCCACTCAAAATTTGTCAACAAAGCATAATGAGGTTTAGCTATGATCACATACATGTGGATAAACCTACAATAATATCCACAGTGACCCATAAAGGCTTGGACCTCTTTAACATTCCTTGGCCTCCGTAACTTGGCTATGGCTCTTACTTTGTCTTCATCTGTTGATATTCCATTCTTATAAAAAATATGACCTAAGATTTTACCTTGACGTACCATGAACACACACTTTTTTGGGCTTAGACACACTCGATCTGTCCGAGCTCAAGGATGTGGTACTTGTTTTGTTGGGAATGAGCACATAAATCATCCACATATATCTCTAAGATCTTTCACAAGAACTCTTTGAAGACATGACACATGAGCCTTTGAAATGTTGCAGGTGCATTGGTGAGACCAACTGGCATCACACGAAATGCAAAGGCTCCCCACTCTGTGGCAAAGGCCGTTTTATGTTGATCTTCCGAGGCAATGGCTACTTGGTTGTAACCAGAAAATCCATCAAGGAAGCTATAAACTTCCTTGCCTGCAACACGCTCCAATAAATGTTCAGTGATTGGAAGCGGATAGCTATCCCTTATTGTGGTGGCATTAACGTTTTGAAGGTTAATACATACATGCAACTTTCCATTCTTCTTGGGCACCACAACGATGGGGGACACCCATTCCGTATGTTCAATCTCATAGATAAATATAGCTTCAATCAATCTATCAATTTCTTCTTTTATTTTAGCTGCATAAGTGTCATTATATGTGTAGGGCTTATGTTTGGTGGGCTTGGCATCTGCTATCATGGGGATCATATGAGAACAAATTTTCATATCTACTCCCTTCAAGTATCTATAGTGCCACGCAAACATGTTGTAGCTCAGTGATGAGTAGCACCTCCTTTAATGTCAATCCGGGAAGACGTGAGGATGGTATGAAGACCTCGAGCAAGTGAAGGCACAAGTGCATGAGTGAGAAGCACACCAACATGCACACACATACACACACACGTGCACACACAGTAAGACAAAGAGTGGGAAGCAATGGAGTTCTTAGATTACTTTCAAAAAGCTCTTACAAGTTCATTTTAATCACAATCTAACCTCAAAAATGAGCTTTCTAGCTCTATTTATAGTTTTTGACTAGGTTCTGGCCCTGTCCAGACCTAGTGTCCGGCCTAGTTAAAAATTAGGTTCCAGGGCCAATTTGAGGGCTTAAACGGAGTCTAAAAAATATGAAAATTGATATCTAGGCACTTCTAAGGTCCTCAAGCTCAAGGACTCCTTGGCTTGCACAAAATGGAGCTACAAAAATACGAAATGGTATTTACAATGGTTTTTAGTGATTAAAATCACTATTTGTGTAGGGATTTTCTCTGTTGATTTGTCGTACACATCTTTGAGCTCTCTACTTTCTCTTTCTTCTTGTGTGCTCCACTCCTTGATGTCTGAAAAATTTAGATGGCCTACTTGCCAGATCTTCTTTGGCTACTGTGTCTGCTTGTGCTATCTCTTCGTTCGGACCCTCTTTGTCTTGTGGCTCCTTCGGTTCCCTGACTGCTGCCAACACCCCCCCCCACTCTCGCGTCTGTCGCCCCTGACAGACCCTTGTCTAGATGCTCATTGAACGTAATATTGGACAACGTCGGAAGCGAGGTGATGTTCTTCTAATCTGAGCCCCCGTGCTAGATCTGTTAATAATGCATCCCAATTCACTGGTCCTGGTACGTCCGGATGTGGCACCCGCAGTTGTTCTGAATGGATGGTTCTCTCCACAGCGAATAAGTGGAGGAGATGTGAGGGCCTAGGTACAAATATTTCTGAGTGATATTCCCAGAATCCCGTTATGAACATCTCCTCGAATGTCTGTTTAAAACAAGCTGGGAGGTACTTTATTCTGGCGTGCCACGCATATATTACCTCTATGGATGGGGTTGTGCTCATGTCGTATACCAGGTCTTGATTTCCTGTAAGAAATCCGACACCTAAGAAGTGGGGGTCTTTAATATTCTTGAACGTCCTGAAGGTGATACAATCGGTCAAATATCCTGGGCTATTTTAACAGACGATCAAATTTTGAATAGATATGTAAAACTTTGGCAAGTCTTTTCTTTATATTATGATGCTATTTACCAAGTACAACAATGCCTGATGGTCAGTAAAAAATTTAAACTTATTTGCAAGCAAATAATGTCTAAACTTTTTAACTGCATATACCATGCCTAATCCTTCTCTCTCCGTAGTGGTATAATTTCGTTCAGTTGCGTTCAATTGTCTACTAGCATAGGCGATTGGAAGATCCATATTACCTTCACCCGTAGGTTGTGCGAGTACACACCCAATAGCATAATTGGATGCATCCACGTGAACATGGAATGGCCTGTTCCAATCTGGTGTGGTCAAGATTGGTGCTGAACATAATCTTCGTTTAAGCTCCTGGAAGGAATTCTCACATTTATCAGTCCACTCAAAGTTAGTCAGAAGTCCGTACATGGGCTTTACAATGACAGCATACATGTGAATGAACCGGCGGTAGTAACCACAATGCCCCATGAAGGCCTGTACTTCCTTGACATTCTTTGGCCTAGGTAACTCGGCTATGGCTCGTACTTTCTCTTCATCGGTGGATATGCCATTCTTTGACACTATGTGTCCTAAAATCTTACCTTGCCTGACCATGAAAACACACTTTTCTAGGTTTAGGCAGACTTGATATTCTCTACATTTGTCAAAGATTTGTCTTAGTTCAGGAATATGGGTTTGTCTGATGTTGGAATGAGCACAAAGATCATCAACATAGACTTCTAAGTTCTTCCTCAGGAACTCCTTAAATACATGGCACATCAGCCTCTGGAAGGTTGTTGGTGCATTGGTAAGCCCAAATGGCATTACCCGAAAGGCGAATATGCCCCATTCTGTGGCAAAAGCTGTCTTATGCTGATCCTCTGGAGCTATGGCTACTTGATTGTAGCTCGAAAATCCATCAAGGAAGCTGTACACTTCCTTGCCTGCTACCCTTTCTAAGAGATGTTCTGTGATGGGAAGCGGATAGTTATCTCGAATTGTGGCTGCATTGACCTTCTTTAAGTTAATGCATACACGTAATTTACCATTCTTTTTGGGCACCACTACAATGGGGGATACCCATTCAGTGTGCTCAATTTCATAGATAAATCCAGCTTCAACCAGTCTATCTATCTCCTCTTTGATCTTGGCAGCGTAATTATCATTGTATGTATATGGCTTTTGCTTAGAGGGTCTGGCATCTGAGGTCATGGGGATGGTGTGTGAGCATATGTCAGGGTCCACACCTTTCAAGTCCTTGTAACTCCAAGCGAATACATCTCTGTATTCTCTTAGCAAGGCTATTAGCGCATGCTCTTCCTCTTCTATCTGGTCATGTCCTATGTAAGTGCATCTCTCTTCTCCTTCTTCTATGGCTACCACTATTTTCTTGGTGGTTTCTTTGTTATCATAGGCCTCTCCCGATTGCGCCTCTCGTTTAGGCATTCTAATCATGACTCTCCTGTCACCTATCTCATACTTCTTAAAATTTTTCGGGACCTCAAACAAAGATTCTTCCTCTTCTGGTGTGACTTCTCTCTTCTTTCTTTTCTTTCCTTCTTCCTTCGAGGTCACATGTGTGGCTAGTCTTACATCACTTGTAAGCTCTCCATACCTCTGGGATTGAAATTTTACTTCATAGAAGTATTCTTCATCTGATGCAAAAGGTGGGTCCATAATGATTGACTCTAGATCGGAGTCACTCGCATCCTCAAATGCATTAGAGTTAGGTTCGCATTCTTCTAACATTGCCTCTCCCATGATCGGTTCTATGGAGAAAACTGAAATGTCATAGCCATCCTCATCACAGTGGGGTGTCCATTGTTCCTCATTGATGGCTACATCCATTGTTGCTAAGATTTCTGCCCAGCCATGGGGTTCAAATTCCTCATCAGGAAATACTACAGGTGCATAGGCTGGGTCTTGAATGGGTCTATGTGTTTCGTTTGCACCTATTTCTCTGGCCTTTTCTCTTTTCTCCTCTTCTACTGCCACTTTGCACATCCATAAGTGGGTGTCTTCATGCATCCATGAGGATCCTGATCCTATGGAATGCATAGATTCCGTATCATCTTTGGCTCTATGGATGGGATTCCATTGGATAAGGGGGACATCTCTATGAGAGTAATCTTTGAGATTCACTTTCGTCGTAACACCTAAGTGCTGCAGGTACAAAGAATTGGTTCCCCAATCCTGTACCACTTGCAACTGTCGCATAAAAGGTCGTCCCAAGATCATTTCATAGGCATGGTTCTTGCTAAAATCACATATAGCAAATGTATGCTCAAACTCGACACCACAGGTGGTGAGAGTTATTCCTTCTAGCAATCCTAAGGGCCTCTCAATATGACCATCGGCCATCTGCAATTTCATTCTCGTTGGCCTGAGTGCTGGCTTGCCCCAATGCTTCCATAGGGAAGTGGTGGCAATTGCAACTCCTGCACCTGAGTCCAAAATTGCCTTGGTGGTGTACCCCTGGTAGGTAATGGGAAGATAGGTGTTCCCTTCTTCACCTTCACACATGTCTCCTATCTTATCCAAGGGTATCTCTGGCACAGTCCTATGTGATCCTACCTGGGAATGAGGTTTCACTATCGCTGGTACTTGTTTGGCGACATGTTCAGGTCTAACCTTGAGTAGCTCTTCTAACTTGAGATTGCACTGCACTTTAGTGTTTTTCACTACCTCTGTGTTCCTAGGTATGATCGAGTCTTCGTTTCTTACCATGACCGTGGGTGCTCTCATACAAGTAGACTTAGCCTCCCATGGGCCTGTGAAGTGGGGTAATTCTTGTAAAGAATTAGACTCAAAGTCTAGTCTTTCCTGAGAGTGGGTGCTCTCCTGCTCCTCATAAATGGATGGGATGTCTTGTGGGAATTGGTCGTGTGCATCATCCACGAGTTCAATGGGAGGAGGTACTTCACTTTCTTTAGCCCATTTGTCTTCTTGAATCTCTCGTAGGAATTCTGGTGTGAATCGATTCATAGAAGATGATGTGTCTGGCTCCGTAGAGTTAGGCACATAGGCTTTAGGAACATATGCTTACTGGGCAGGAAGACCTGCTCTTTCACTTGCCTTGTCCTTATGTTGAGAGGCGGGTTCCTTTTCTGATTGTGCAATGAGCTTCTCTATTCTTTCTAACAGTCCATCAAAGTGCAATTGTGTCTTTGCTGAACTAGAGATGTTAAATAGGCGGCAGGCTTCAAACATGGTCTGAGCCAATTCCACCATCTTTGCGCAAATTTTGGTTCGTTCTAGCTCTAGTTCTGCTCTAGGGTAACATTTTTCATGATCAGTTACGTTTGGCCCTTCTTGGATTCTGGCCTGATATGCTTTAAGCATCATAGTAAGGTCCTCGGGAGTGGGATCTGCTAGGACTGATCCTACTCTAGGGGGTGGTGGAATTAGGTGAGGCAGGTTGGAAGGTGGCGGGTCGGATGGAGACGGAAATGGTGGTGGTGGGGTAGTGTGAGAGGGAGTTTGAGATGTGAGTTCAGTTATCTTGGCTTTTGTTTCTCTGAGGCTTTCCTCGAGTTCACTCATCTTTTTTGCCCATTGTCTTTTCATTCTTTCACGGCTATCTCTCCAAGCTCTAGTCCTCTTCTTTGTCATGCTCTCCGTTTCACTAACATCTAGGCTCTTTTCCTGGCCTACGCTTTGGTTCTGTTGCAAGGCTTGGGCTCTAGTGATTACTTGTACTGGTGCAGTGGAATTCACACTTCCTGTGGAGTCTACCACTAACCCAATAACGTTAATAGGAGTGATTTTTGGCATATTATTAGGATTCTTAGGGCAGTCTCGTAAGAGATGCTCCTTCCCACAATCTTGGCAAAAGCCTTGAATTGTCACTGGCTGGGGTTGTGTAGGTGGAGGTAAGGGACAATCACGGATGAGGTGATCTCCCTGACATCTGTAGCACGGTCCTCTAGGAAATGGGGGTCTTACCTGCCTCTGTTGGGGTCTAGGGTTGGGGTTTGCATACATGACGTTTGTGTAATCTGACTCCCAACTAGGTTTGTTTGGCTCTTCACTATAATAGGACTCACCATGTTCCGGAGATTGCATGTAGTAGGCCTGGGGGCTGTCAATATGTGTCGAATCAAAGCTATGGTCACTCGGGTCACTTTCAGAAAGCAACGGTGTTATAGGGACTATAGCTCTATTCAGGTTCTCTTCTGCGGCTGCATATTTTACTCGGATCACATTAGTAGGAGCAGGTGGTTGTTGTGCTAGCACAGGCTGGGGCCTTTGTTGGTTTTGGTACTGTGGTTGGTAGGTTTGTTGGGGCCTAGCATACTGCTGCGGTGGGTACTGGTTCTGGTATCTTCCTTGTTGAGGGTATGGTTGTGGGTACATCTGCCTAACGGTTTGCTTATTGTAGGGGCAATCTTGCGCGGTGTGATTGGTGTACCTCCATTCTATGGTGCAGTACTGGCTACTAGGATTTACTTGGGGTTGAGCCATAATGGGACATACATTCGCCATGTGGTCGCCACCACAAGTATAGCAACTTTTCATAGGGGCAAACCTTGGGATCTGTTTGCTAGTGACACCTAATTTTTGTGCCACTTTCTTAGCGAGTTCCTCAATTGATGTGGATTGCGTGGAAGAGAGGCTAGAGGCACTATCAGAATCTTTGTATATTTTGGAAAGCTCTAACTCCTCCCCTAGGTTATCCTCGATGTCAATGCACATGCATACACACTCTTCTATGGTCCTAGGGTCCTTCAAGTACACATAAGATCTCAATTTGGTACTTAGCAGTCCATCCAAGAATAAAGCCACTTGCTTAGCTGGTGTGGGTAGTTCCGAAACAGGGCATCTTTCTAAGTATTGCCTAAATCTTCTTCCGGCAAGTCTCACGGTTTCTTGGGGGGTTTGCTTGAAACTGTGAATCAATGAGGAGGTATTATGTCTAATGCCACTCTTAGAGAATTCAATAATGAAAGCCTCTAGGAGTTGGTCTATGCACCTGAACTGTCTCTCATTCAATGGTTGGAACCACGTAAGGGCTGTGTTCCTAAGGGTTAGACCAAAGGCATTGTACTGCGTGAATAGATCCTCCACTTGTTCAGCTCTCAAGACTTGCCTGAACTCAGCCACATGATCATAGGGATCTCCAGTGCCATCGAAGTAGTTTTTCATTAACTTAACTAGTTGGGTCGGTCTCAGGGTCCTCGTGTGTTCTCTAGGTCATGGTAGAGGGAAGTCGTCCGTATTCCTTTGATTTCTTGGGGCTCTATGTACCTCAGGCTCTACTCTATTTGTTTCCACCCTCGTTCTTTCTCTGCCCCCTGGGTTGGCAAAGCTTACTTCTGGCCTATCTCTACTTCTGTCTCTTTGAGTTCCATGAGCTTGGGATGTTCCAGCTCTAGGGTGACCATAGGACACATTCGATCTTGGTTGGGGGAAAATGAATTCACCTTTCCAAGTGTAAGCATGCCTATCATTTTCTGTAACCACAAAGATCCTCTCTGAAGCGTGATCTAAGTAGGTCACTCTGCCTGGGCTATCAGGATCCTTAAACTCATAGATCATGATTGTTCCTATATCGATTGGCCGATCAGATTTATACCTCCAAAAGGCTTCGTCCGTTTCTTGGTTCAGAAGCAGATCTATGCTCTTGTTGTCCTGGGGAACCCACTCAGGAGTGAGAATTCTCGTAAGAACAGATTTCCCTCGAGGGGTCCTCGGTTCTACACCCATGTTTCCCTGCTCTGGGTCATAAGTCCGATTCTGGGACTACATTCCCAAATTCATCAGTCCTTTCTGGATGACTGGTGACTACATATATTGTCCCTTCCTTGTCTAAGTACGCTCCGTTTTCAAACTTGATAGCTGGGCGCTCTAGTCCAATGGATTGATCCGGATTCTTAATCTGTACCACAGATCTTCCTAGGCCGTCCTCATAGATGCTAGCACCCAATCGGTTGGTCCTAAGGTATTCCAACTGCGTTTTGTAAGGGCCCTCTACCTTGTGCAAGTATGGCACTCCTGAACTTCCCCTAGGTCTGTCCATGCCTTGAGACATCTCTGATTCACTAGTCTCAGAACTAGGGTAGTATGAGTGGTGGCTCAACTGCTGGGCCCAAGACCTAGCAGTGTGGTTGACACTGGCCTCTGAAGACTTAAGGCTTTTTCTATCTCTCCCTAGATATCGCCCTGATCTAAGGTTCATAAGCCTAATTGAATAACCCAAATTTGCCCAAGTACAACCTCGTTGCGGAGTCCTTTTGTATCGGTTACTTGATTCTTTTTAGTTGATTACCGTGTTAACATTCTTGTCTGACATCACGTCATAAGGTATATTTGAGTGTAGTTTCGCACTTAAAGTTGATCATTCCACGTTAAGTTCTTTTCCTTTAGAGTTCTCGACAGTACAAAGATTATGTCCTTAGCTTGAACTTGAAAGTTTAGGTATTCTTCAACTTGATAATTGCCTATCGTTGCCCTGACTTACTCCTACCTCTAGTCGTTCTTAGCCTAAGCTAGGAATTGACGAAGGGGAGTTGAGAATATTCCGACCTTTCTTGCTGATCCTTGTTCTTTAGTGCTGGAGAAGTTGATTCTCAAGCTTGCACAAAGCCCTTGCTTGGATGCTCTCAATTGCTTCTCAATAGACCTGCATCAGTCCCAAGATTAGTTCCAGACTTAAATTCAAATGACAGACTAGACCACTTCCATGCATGTAACTTACCGACCAAATTATCCTTTGCCTTTATGGAAAACAATCCCAAGGATGTCTCAGTTTTCCTACCTCGGGTATGGCTAACTTCAAAAAACCCTATCTAATAATCCTGGTCTTAATTTTCACATAACCAGTGGAAGTTTTGGTTGTACTTCTCACGGGCTTTCCAACAAAACAAGAATCACAGCAATTGGATTTCGTATGAGGAAGTTATGTCTGATCAGGGTTTAGGTACTAAAACAGGGTTCAAAACAGTTTACTCAGGCAGACAGGAATTCTTGAATTACTTGGGTTGCGGCCTCACAATGTAATGCTAAACCCTTAAAAGTTCCCCAAAAAATTATACCACTATTTTTTTTGCCCTTAAAAATTGGCCAAATTTGCCCTTCTATCGCGTTCGCAAGTTCTGTCAGTCGCGATTGACAAGTCAATCGCGATTGATGTGTCGGTCGCGATTGACAGGTCCGTCGTAGCTCTCAGTCGCGATTGATGTGTCGATCGCGATTGACAGGTGGCTCAAAAGTCAATCAGTCGTGGTCAAAGGGTCGTTGACTCTCTCAATCGCGATTGATGGGTCGATCGCGATTGACAGGTCGGTCGCGAGGGTCTGTCCGTCGTGGTCAAACAATCGTTGACTGTGTCCGTCGCGATTGACAGAGCCGTCGTGGGTTGTCAGTCGCGATTGATGGGTCGATCGCGATTGATGACTCGATCGCGATTGACACGTGTCACGCGTATGATCTGTCCGTCGTGGTCAATCGGTCGTTGACTCTGTCGGTCGCGATTGACAGAGCCGTCGTGGGCTGTCAGTCACGATTGACTGGTCGATCGCGATTGACAGAGCTGTCCGTCGTGGTTTGTCGATCGCGATTGACAGAGCGATCGCGATTGACAGAAATCTGATGAATTTCAAAAATCTAAACACAGTTTTGGGAAGCTCTAGGCCTGTAGATCATGGTTTTGTACTTTGTTTGGCAATTGGAGCATTTTTTCTGTCGGTCGCGATTGACAAAGGTCGGCGACACAGAGACAGTTGCCAAGATTTCCGTACCTACGTGGAGTGCTGGAGAAGATGATGCAGCATGTACCTGCAAGACAACTCAAGAAACATGCAAAAACTGCACACACAATATCGCTCTCTCGCTCTCTCTCACAAGTGGAATGAGGGAAATGGAAGGAGGAAGGAAATGTAGTCAAAAAACTAAAATTTTTGCGATGATGGAGATGGAGGTGGGAGATGGTGATGATTGATGATGGTGATGAAGAAAACAAAAGGAAATAGATAAAAGTGAAGAAAATACCTATAACTCCAACGCTTCAACTCTACGTCTTACCATCACACGCTCGTCCTCAAAGCTCGATCCCCGGCAACGACGCCAAAATTTGGTGTAGCTCAGTGATGAGTAGCACCTCCTTTACTGTCAATCCGGGAAGACGTGAGGATGGTATGAAAACCTCGAGCAAGTGAAGGCACAAGTGCGTGAGTGAGAAGCACACCAACATGCACACACATACACACACACGCGCACACACAGTAAGACAAAGAGTGGGAAGCAAAGGAGTTCTTAGATTACTTTCAAAAAGCTCTTACAAGTTCATTTCAATCACAATCTAACCTCAAAAATGAGCTTTCTAGCTCTATTTATAGTTTTTGACTAGGTTTTGGCCCTGTCCAGACCTAGTGTCCGGCCTAGTTAAAAATTAGGTTCCAAGGCCAATTTGAGGGCTTAAACGGAGTCTAAAAAATACGAAAATTGATATGTAGGCACTTCTAAGGCTCCTCAAGCTCAAGGACTCCTTGGCTTGCACAAAATGGAGCTACAAAAATACGAAATGGTATTTACAATGGTTTTTAGTGATTAAAATCACTATTTGTGTAGGGATTTTCTCTGTTGATTTGTCGTACACATCTTTGAGCTCCCTACTTGCTCTTTCTTCTTGTGTGCTCCACTCCTTGATGTCTGAAAAATTTAGATGGCCTACTTGCCAGATCTTCTTTGGCTGCTGTGTCTGCTTGTGCTATCTCTTCGTTCCGACCCTCTTTGTCTTGTGGCTCCTTCGGTTCCCTGACTGCTGCCAACACATGTCCCTATATTCCCTTAATAAAGCAACCAACTCTGCTTCCTCTTCTTTACTTAGGTCATCTCCTATGTATGTACATCTCTCTTCGTTCTCTTCAGTGGTGACTACGATTTTTTTGGTCTTTTCCTTGTTATCATCTGCTTCTCTTGTAATGGCCTCTCTCTTAGGCATTTGTACCAAAATTTTCCGGTCTTCAACTTCATATTTCGTGAAATTCTCTGGTACTTCAAACAATGATTCCTCCTCTTCTTGATTCACTACTTTTCTTTCCTTCTTCTTTTGACCACCCTCACTTCAATCCTTTGAGTTTAGAGCTTTGATGCTTGTGGGAGGTTCTTCTTCTTTTTGTGTAAATACTCCTATGTCTTCTAGATAGTGCTCCTCTGAAATAAAGCAACTATCCATCACAATGGACTCTAGATTGTCAACATTCTCTTATTCTTCTATGAAGTCACTAAGGTCACATTCTTCAAGCAAGGGCTGACAAATGAACACTGAAATATCATAGCCCTCCTCATCAGAATGAGGTGTCCATTGTTCTTCATTGACAGCAATGTCCACGGTGGCTAAGATTTTTGCCCAACCATGAGGCTCAAATTCCTCATCTAAAAAGTTGATCCATGTATAGTCTGGGTCTTTAACTGGTCTATTGCCTTGAGAAGTTCCTTCTTCTCTTGCTTTTAGGCGTTTTTCCTTTTCCTTCGCGACCTTGCACATCCACAAATGAGTATCTTCATGCATTTAGGATGTATCAAATGAACTTTTAGAATGCACAGAAATTGAATCTTCTTGCTCCTTGTGGATAGAATTCCACTATAGGGGTGGTACATCTCTGAAGGTGTAATCCTTCAAATTGACCTTGGCTATTACCCGCAAGTATTGCAAGTACAAGGGGTTGGTTCCTCAATCCTGTACTATTTGCAATTGCTATAGGAAGTGTCTTCGTAGGATCATTTCATAGGTATTAGTTTTACCAAAGTCACATATAGCAAAGGTGTGCTCAAACTCTACACCACAAGTGGTTAGAGTTATCCGTTCTAGCAATCCTAGAGGTATTTCCACATGTTCATTAGTCATTTGAAGCTTCATTCTAGTTGTTCTTAATGCGGGTTTACCCCATTGCTTCCACAAGGAAGTGGTCGCAATAGCAACACCAGCACATGAGTCTATGATCTCTTGGTTGTGTGACCTTGGTAGGTGATCGGAAGATAAGTATTACCTTCTTCACCTTCGCTCATGTCCCCTATTTTGTCTAGAGGTATCTCTGGAATCTTTTGCTTAGAGCCTGCTTTTGGGATCTTGGAATCAGGATTTGGAACTTGATTTGCCACATGATTCCATAAATAAGGTTTTACTTTGAGCAGCTCTTCTAAAGTGAGATGACACTGAACCTTAGTGTTCTTCATGACTTCAGTGTTTCTTGGAACCATTGAGTCTTTGTTTCGGCTCAATATTGTGGGAGCTTTGATCTGGAGAGATTCAGATTCCCATGGGTCTGTGAACTATGGAAACTCTTGTAAAGAATTGGATTCAAATCCTGAACTTTCTTCTTCTTGTTGCTCTACTTGGTCTCCATAAATAGATGGAATGTCTTGTGGAAATTGATCATGAAGGTCATCAATCTCAAGAATAGGAGGGGGATTATCCTTCTCCTTGGCCCATTTCTCTTCTTGTGTTTCTCGCAAGAACTTTTGAGAGTGTTGTTGAATTGAAAGAGGTTCTCCATCATCTATGGAGTCAGGAACATAGACTTCCTTTGGTAATGAGCTTTGTCTTTCAACAATTGGTTGAGCCTATGGAGGTAAAGAAACTTGCGGTTTATTTACCAACTACTCTAATCTATCTAGTAAGCCTTGGAAGTGCAAACATGATGTAATAGAATTTGTCTAATTGAATAATTGATTGGCCTCGACCATAGCTTGAGCTAGTTCCACCATTTTTATGCACATTTTTGTTCGTTCAATCTCTAACTCTGCTGTAGGGTAGCTCCTGCCTAGGTTTGTAGGTGTTGGCCCTTCTTGAAGTCGAGCCTGATATGCCTTGAACATCATGTCCAAGTTTTTTGGGGTTGGATCTGCAAGAATAGACCCTAGCTGTGGTCGTCTATTTACAATGGTTGGTGGGGTGGGATGAGGTGGTGTGAATGGAGTTTTGGCATGCGAGAGATTTTGAGAGGCAATATCTTCTATTTTTGTTTTTGAGTCTTTCGGGCTTTCTTCTAGTTGAGATAACTTTTTGGTCCACTTACGATTGGCCTTCTCCCTAGTACCCTTCCATGTTCTAGTTTTTCTCTTAGTAGGTTCTCCTCACTCACTTGGCTCTGATTGCTCAGCTGTTTCAACTTGTTGTAAGGTTTGTGTCAACTGCCTTTATAGGAGCCACATTATTGCTACTCGAACTTGAATCCCCTACTAAGCCTACTACATTAACGGGTGTAACCTTGGGTGCACTAGAGGGATTCCTAGGACAATCTCTTGGGAGCTATTACTTGCCACACTCAGTACAAAAGCCATGTATTATGATGTTCTGCCCTTGTCACGGAGCTGGTGGGTGAGGACATTCATGAATGAGATGGTTGACCTGATATCTAAAACATGGTCCTCTAGGGGCTTGTGGTCCCATTTGTTTCACTTGGATCATGGGGTTAGGATTCATGTGCTTGAGATTAGCACATTCTGTTCCATAAGGGCTTTCATGTCCCACATAATCATAGTATTGCTTCATGTAGCTCTGGTCCTATTCCATCGGGCTTGCCTCATAACAGTAAGACTCTCCATGGGTCTTATCAAAACCTTGATTTGCTATTTTGGGACTGGTCAAAGGTGTCACTGGTACTAGGGCTTTTTCTAGGCTTTCTTCCAATTGGGTGTACTTTACTGGAACTACGTTCTATGGGTGGGGTGGTTGTTGTCCTAGTACAAGTTGAGGTTGGCCATATCCTCCATGTTCATATGGTCTCCTTGCTCCTTGTGGTTTTGGATATGGGTTATACCTACGAACTTCTCTACGTTGTTCTTTAGGAGGGTATCTGTATGGCCCATATTGGGGTGGTACAAATGATTTGGGTTGTCTATTAAATGGATAGTTTTTAGTGTTGTGTTTGGTGTACTTCTGCTCACTGTAAGAGTACATGTTAGGCTCCTAAGTTGGTTTTCTATCATAAGGATAAGGTTGTGATAACCCTAATCCTTCTTTGGTGTAGACATGAGATGGGTGATCTCCACCGCAAAGTGTGCAACTTCCTAACGTTGGCACTCTCAAGGAGAAGTTCTGGTAGTTCCTTTGTCCTTGTACTCCTAATTTCTTGGCCACTAACTATGCCACTTCCTCCACATTAATCGAACTAGAAGTCCCATTGCTCCTTGTATCCTCTGATTTGGTAGGATTTTGTGTGGTTTTGAGATCCTCAGCTAAGTTGTCTTCCAAATCTATGCACTCCTGAAGACACTCACTTAGGGTTTGCAACCATTTTCATGTATACTAAGATTCTCAATGTCCCATTGGTTAGACCTTCTAAAAATAGGGATATCATTTTTTGCTGAGATGGTCTCTCTGTCATAGGGCATCGATCCACATATTGATTAAATCTTCGTGCTGAATTGTTTACTCTCTCATTAGGAGCTTGTTTGAAACTATGTAGTAAGGATGACGAATTGTACTTGATCCCTCGCTTAGTGAATTCCCCAATAAATTCTTGGAAGAATTGTTTGATATTGCAAATGGAATTCGGATCCAAGGATTGAAACCAAGTTAAGGCTATTCCCGTGAGGGTTAGTCCAAAGGATTCATATTGCACGAAAAAGTCATCCACTTGCTCTGCTCACAACAGCTGCTTGTATTCTGCAATGTGGTCATAGGGCTCTCCTATGCCATCATAATGATTTCGCATACATTTGGCCAATTGGATTGGTCTCACTCTCTTTCTTGGCTCTAGGGATCGAATTATGATGGGAATAGCAGATTTTAGTGGGTGGTTCTACACCTTGAGTTGGTTCTACCCTAAAGGGGGTTCTATTCATATTTCCCATTCCCTGGCTAGTGTGGCCGTGGGGGTAAATTCTTGGAATGGTGAATTTCTCCTGTGGTCTGTTGGGCATAGTACGTTTGCTCGTTTGTCTTGACATCGCATTTTTTGTTCTTTGTTGGGCCTCGAATGGGTTTTGTGAGGTAGTTTCCTGATCTCAAGGAGGGAATATAAGTAGTCCCATGTACTTTAATCTCGACCCATCCAATTTATCTACACGCCAATATCTTCCTTGATTTTGGTCTAGGTATGTAAATCTAGATGGATTTTCTGTATCTCTTAACTCGTATATAGTTGTTGTGCTAATGACCTCTCCTTGTGTTAGTGAATCAGTTTGGAGGAGTAGGTTTGACCCATGGATCAAGTATATGTCCAATAGGTAATCATCTTGAGGTATTAAATCCCCTCTCAAGACTTCAGCCACCACAGACTTGGCCCTTGGGGTAGTCACCAGTTCTTCTTGGTTAGATCTTCTAGAAGTTCCTTGTCCCTCTAACTCTCCTCTATCATTAATCTGATCACGGTTTTCGATTACCACATAGATCTTGTCCATGTAAACACCACCTTCGTACTTGACAGCTAGTCTTTGAACTATTTCTAATTCTATAGTATTTATCATTCTTGTTACTGACCTATGTAGACCGCGAGGTAGATGGGTATTTGTTGCAAGTTAGTGGATATGTATTGAAGAGACATCCGATATTCCCCTTCCACTGCAGACATAAAACCTTCCCTAGGTATTGAACTATGCATGTCTTCAGAAGCCATGAGTCTCTCCATGTTATAAGACAATTTGTGACTCACTCGTGTGTGAACTCAGCACATAGTGATAACCATTGAGTTGTGAGCCCACGACTTGGTTGTGTGGTTTACACTAGCCTCAGATGATTTGATACCTTATCTATCCTTTCCTAGGTGTCTACTTGATCTCAGGTTCATAAGCCTTATCTACAAGTCCAAAATTTCCCTTTGTATTGCTCAAAATCTTGTGGAACCCCTTGCTCCCTAGACCAACATGAGGGTCAAATTCACCCACAAACTTTCCAACAAACCCAAAAATCACTCCAAATGGATTTCATATGAGAAAGTTATGCTAGTTCAGGGTTTTGGGGGTTAAAACAGGGAAATAAAATCTCTCAGGGAGTGCCTTAGGACAAGCGATACAATACCAAATTTTCATGATACGATACCACTATGGATGATACCACATTCGGCGATACAATACCACCAAGGCGATACCAACTTCCACGATACGATACTGCTATCCAAACGATACGATATTGGAAATGGCCACGATATGATACCAACCTCATGATACGATACCAGAATAGCTAACGATGTGATACCAATGTGTCAACGATACGATACCGCTCAGTAGACGATATGCTACCACTAGGTGGATGATAACATACCACCAGGATCACAATACGATACCACTGCAACTGCGATATGATAGCACCGTGGCGACTACGATCACGATATCAGCACTTGATGATAGGATACTAGAATGGTATCATGATAACTCAACTGGCTATGCACGATACGATACCTTGACAAGTATCGCAATACATGGGAGTTCTGGTATTGCGATACCAAAACTCAACTGGACACAATACTTGGAGTTTTTGAGGTTCAAATTCAAATTTTTTTGCACGATACTTCGCTCAAATTTTTGATGTTTTAATAGTGCGAATCTCTGTATTTCATCCACACTTAAGCTCTTAACTCTCTCAGAACTCCTTGCACAACCAAGAATGAAGAAGAAGAGGAGAAAATAGGTAATGTGCAGTCAAAAAAGCAAAAAATTTGAGAAGTAGAAAATGGGAGGAGATGGAGGTGATGATGATCATGAAGGTGAAGAGAAAACTCAGAAACTAAACTAAAAATGGTGACTTTTTTACCTTTCAACATCGCTATTGTACGTCTTACCGTTACACACTCGTCCTCCAAGCTCTCTCCCCGGCAAGGGCACCAAATTTGGTGTCACTCTAGCACAATGGTGAGTACCAATGTGAGGCGTTGCACCTCATAAATGTCAATCCGTGGAGATGTGAGGGCTGGTATGAAGACCAAGAGCAAGTGAAGTGCACAAGTGTGTGAGTGAAACCACAAAAGCATGCACACACGTACACACACACGCACACGAGGCAAGAGCAAAGAGCGGAACAATGGAAGGACTTTGATTACAAAAGAACTCTATTACAGAGGCCCAAATCTACATCAAGCTAGCCTCAAAAATGAGCTCTCCAGCCCTTTTTATATTTTTTTGAGTAGTTTTGGCCCTCTCCAGACCTAGTGTCTGGCCTAGTTAAAAATTAGGTTCCAGGGCTTATTTTGTTACACTTATGTGTTCCTCGAGTAGCTTTTATGTGAACATTTTCCCTATACATGGGCACTTTTTACTCTAGTGCTGGCTAGAGGTTTTTTCCCCATGTTACCACATACTTGATACTCTCATATATGGTGGTACTTTGTACGTACAGATATCATTAAGCTCTTACTTAAGTTCAGTTCATCAATCAATAGAGAGAGCTATTCCTGCCATCGTCTTCTCCGTGTGTCTTGCTGTGTTTGTGCTCCTTGTGTGTACTTCTTGTGGTATCAGAGCAGGTTCAGCTTCTTCCCAAGTTTTGGTTTTTCGTGTCGTGGCGCGCGTGCACTTTGACAGTGCAAATCGACGTTGGAGCATAGAAGTGTGAATTTCAGCAGCCCCGAAACATTTCCACCAGGTGCGCTGGGGTTTACCACCATTTTGAAGCCATTCGTGCAGTCAGAATTGCCATCAGAGTGATGGTTTGTGAGCTAAAATTTCAGCACTCATTTCAGCTTTCATCGAAGCGAAGATTTTGTCACATTCTTGTTCCTTAGTGAAATGGCGAGCAACAATGACTTGTTTGGCATGCTTCAAGCTGAAGATAAGCTTGATGAGACCAACTATCCGATGTGGTCTTACATGATGAAGCATGTTCTTGTTGCAAAACAACTTTGGAACATAGTGGCAGATGTAGATCGAAGACCGACAGGTGCTTCTACTTCACAGTCTACTATCACAGATGGAGCTTCTTCTTCGAGTACAGTGGTTTCGCCTTCTCCACCTACACAGGAGCAGCTTAGATGGGATGGAAAAGATGCTCAAGCTCATGCTTTGATTGCGCTTTCAGTGAAGCGTCATATAGTTCCACACATTCGGTCATGTTCTACATCGAGACAGGCATGGGACACTCTTGCTTCTTTGTATGCCGTGCGTAATGAAGCACGTGTTGCATACTTGAGTAAGCAACTTGAGGATGTATGTATGTCTGAAAATGAGTCAGTGGATGTGTATGTGACACGCATCAAGGACTTGAAAGAGCAATTGGCAAACATAGATGAGATCATTCCGGATGCATCACTCATTTCTACATTGTTGAAAAGATTACTAGAATCTTTTCAAAGCTTTGCTACTACACTTTGTTTGGTTGCAAAAGGAAATCCTAATATGTATGCATTTGATGAGGTTGTGTCTCTTCTTTTGCAAGAAGAGCAATCTAGAGTGAATAGGAGTGGTTTGATTGAGGGAATGCAAGCACTTGCTATCTCAGAAAAGGGGAAAAGCAAGCATGGTTCAACTTTGGGTTCATCAAAACCAAAGCCTCAAGCTTCCTCTTCCACTCATTCCTCTAATGATGGTGATTTGCAAAAGAAGAAGAGATGCAAATATTGCCGGAAGGCTGGTCATACTATTGATGAGTGTAGAAAGCTTGCTAAACGCAATGAAAAGAAGACGGAATTTGGCATGTCTATTGCTGAAAATTCAGCAAATGCAAAGAATGATGAAGCTAACATGGCTCAAGATTTTTGGGCATGTGTTGTTACATGTCATTATGATGCTTCTTTACATTCTAAATGTATGGTTGTGAGTGAGGCTGATTCAGATTGGTTGTTTGATAGTGGTGCTTCAAAGCACATAACATCATGCAAAAGATTTTTTGCCTCTTTGAAAGATGCACCTAAAGGAGAACATGTGGTGTGTGCAAACAATGCCTCTTATCCTACCATTGGAGTAGGAGAAATTGAGCTTACGGCTGCAAATGGAGGTGTGATTCTCTTGAAAAATGCATTGTATGTGCCCGGTATCAAGAAGAACTTCATTTCAGTTCCGTTGATTGCCAAAGCTGGAATTCATGTACACTTTGTTGATGATAAGTGTATGGTTCATGATTTCAGCAATGGCGATGTTATCGTGATGTCCAGTACATTATGTAATGGTTTGTATCGCATGGATACATACAAGAGGGCTGCCTCGAATGCCTTAGTTGCTCATACCTCTTCCATGGCTGAAATGGAGCTTTGGCATGCTCGTTTTAGTCATTTAAAACTTCAATAGTTTGCTCTACTTGCAAAAGAAGGACATGGTTATTGGCTTGCCTACACTTGATTCCATTGAAAAGCATGCATGTGAAGGTTGGATTCTTGGAAAAAAGCATCGTTCTTCTTTTCCAAAAGATAGTCATAACACACTACCCGAAAATTGCAACTTGTTCATAGTGATGTATGTGGTCCGGTCAAGACTCCATCTTTTGGGAAGCATGTATATTTTGTTATCTTCATTGATGATGCTACTCGCGATACATGGGTGTATCCTATGAAAGCAAATAATGAGGTATTTTCTTGCTTCAAAGCATTTTTAGCTATGGTTGAAAAGTTTTCTTCACAAAAGCTTTTGACTCTACGCACGGATCATGGTGGTGAATACATGTCACATGAGTTTAATGCTTTTCTTCATGAAAGAGGTATTTCACACCAATGTACCGTGCGATATACACCTCAACAAAATGGTGTTGCCGAGCATAAAAATAGAACTGTACTTGAAATGGCACGATGTATGGTGAAAGGAAAGCATCTTCCTCATAAGTTTTGGATGGAACCGGTCATGTGTGCAAACTTTGTGTTGAATCGCTGCCCTACAAAAGCATTGATAGTCATTACTCCTTATGAGGCTTGGAATGTTCATAAGCCTATGGTTAGTCATATGCATGTGTTTGGTTGTTTGGCATATGCTCTTGTGCCATCACAACAACATCACAAACTTGATGAGAAGGCAAAGAAATGTATATTTGTTGGTTATAGTGTTGAAAGTAAGGGATATTGTTTGTACCATCCATTGACGAACACAATTATTGTGAGTCGAGATGTGGTATTTGCTGAAAATTCAGTTTTCCCTCTACTTGAATGCAAAAAACTACCAACAGTTAGCTCACAAGATGTGTTCGATACACTCATGCCTTTGTTCCAAAATGGTGCGCTTGACTACGGCCATGTAGACCAGCCAACTTAGGTTCAAAGGGCTGAAAAATTCCAGCCAAATAGGGCTGAAAATGCAGAGAATTTCCAGCCAAACATGACTGAAAAAATTCAGTCAAAAAATGTCCAAACTACTGGAAATTTCCAGCCACATATGGGTGAACATTTGCGTCAAAATATGGTTGAAACCGAGCATGAAATTCAGCCCACGCATGATGTACATATTGAAGATGTTTTACATAATGAACGCATGTCTATCAAGAGTGCACAATCTATGCCAAAGTGGCTTAAACAAACTTTGCAGGACAGTAAATTGAGTGCACTTTTACTTGGTAGAACAAGATCCAGCTCTCACCATGCATCAAGTAATTTTGTGGATTATTCTCTCATTGCTACAACATGTAATGAAGAGCCACTTTCTTTTGAAGATGCATGTGATGATCCACAATGGATGAGTGCTATGCAATCAAAAATGGATTCCATACATAGGAATGGTACTTGGGAGTTATGTGAATTGCCAAAAGGAAAGAATGCCATTGGTACAAAGTGGGTTTACAAGATTAAGAGAAAATCTGATGGTAGCATTAATCGCTACGAAGCTAGATTGGTTGCCAAAGGATATGCGCAACAATATGCATTGACTATGAGGAAACTTTTGCACCTACTTCACACATGACTACCATTCATACCGTGGTTGCGTTGGCTACCCATCGAGGTTGGAAAGTGCATCAATTGGACATAAAAACAACCTTCTTGAATGGAGATTTGCAAGAAGAGGTCTATGTGAAGCAACCTCCTGGATTTGCTATGAAAGGGAAAGAGCATATGGTTTGTCACTTACATAAAGTTTTGTATGGTCTCAAGCAAGCTCCACGTGTATGGTATGACAAAATACATAAGCACTTGATTGCTCTTGGCTTCACATGTATTCCGATTGAAAGCACACTCTATGTACACAAAAATGGGCTTGATCTTATAGTGCTTGTTCTTTATGTCGATGACATACTCTTGACTGGGTTATGTGATGCAAAACTTGACATTCTTATGGCTGATTTGCAGCATACTTTTGATGTCACTTATCTTGGTCTTTTGAGCTACTATCTTGGCATCCAATTTGTATCCGTTGAGGGGGGAATTGTTATGCATCAAGCAAAGTATGTTGAAAAACTACTTCAGCGTTTTGACTTTGAGGATTGTAAGCCAGTTTCCACACCAGTTGAGACACGATTCAGGTTCTCAGTTGAGGATTCGAGTGATGCATTTGACACTTCTCTTTATCAGCAAGTTGTGGGATGTCTTATATATGCATGCAACACAAGGTCGGATATACAGTATGCAATTTCCCAGTTGAGTCGATTCATGCATAGCCCTGGCACTAAGCATTGGCAAGCGGTGAAACGTGTGTTTAGATATCTCCGGGGCACTTTGAGCTTAGGTCTCTTTTATGGCACAGATGTTCAGCCATGCTTGCATGCTTTTACAGATAGTGATTGGACTGGTTGTTATGATACTCGTGTGTCCACTAGTGGTAATTGCTTTTTCCTTGGAGACTCATGCATATCTTGGTTGAGTAAGAAGCAACCTACAATGGCGACATCGAGTTGTGAAGTTGAGTACAGGGCAGTTTTCACAGCAATAGTGGAGTGTATATGGCTGAGATGCCTATTGATGGATCTTTGCATGGAGATTGATGCTGCTACGCATATTCTCACAGATAGTCAGAGTGCTTTGGTTGTTGCACGAAACCTAGTGTTTCATGCACGGACCAAACATATTGAGGTGCATTATCACTATGTGAGAGAGCACCTTCATGTAGGAGATATTGATTTGGTATATGTGCCTACACAATATAATGTGGCAAACATATTGACCAAAGCTCTTCCACAGGAAAAGTTTGAAGCTTTTCGCAAAGCTTTAGGCTTGTTACCTTGTGGGGGCTGATCTGTCACTCCCTATATGTGTTCACATCATTCGCTCCAGGGGGCTTTGTTACACTTATGTGTTCCTTGAGTAGCTTTGATGTGAACCTTTTCCCTATACATGGGCACTTTTTACTCTAGTGTTGGCTAGAGGTTTTTCCCCATGTTACCACATACTTGATACTCTCATATGTGGTGGTACTTTGTACTTAGGGATATCATTCAGCTCTTACTTAAGTTCAGTTCATCGATCAATAGAGAGAGCTATTCCAGCCATCGTCTTCTCCGTGTGTCTTGCTGCATTTGTGCTCCTTGTGTGTGCTTCTTGTGTGTCTCTCGCACTTCTACACACACCCAACATATTTGGGGGCTCAAATGGAGTCTAAAAATTATGAAAATTGATAGGATGATACTTCTAATACTCCTCATGCTCAAGGACTCCTTGGCTTGGAAAAATGGAGTTGTAAAAATAGAAAAATGGTATTTACAATGGTTTTTAGTGATAAAAATCACTATTTCGATGTGCTTCCATGCTTTGTCCTTGACTTTGAGTGTCAACAGTGTGCGCAAGTGCAAGCTCTTAGAGAAGGTGGAGGTCTGGTGCAGAGAACGTCCGCAACAAAGAGAACCTTGGGTATTTTGCCACTTTGTTGATTGTGCACTCTTTGGGATTTCGCACAAAGAGTATTTGGATTGTGTTGTACATCATTATTGTACTTCTCTCTTTATAATCAATCTACAGAAGTTTTTGGTGTTTGTATCTTTCTTCTTACCCTTCTTCCTTCTCCTACAAACACTCAAGTCACTTTCTACACAAGAATTCCTAGCAAAATTCGACACGCTCAATAGGACCACAGGGAGACTTGAGCATAGAAGCAATATTTGCAAAGCGTAGAAGAGTTTAAGGGTATCGAAAATACTATATAGGCTTAAAAGGTAATCTTTCTTCCATTCGAATTATCTTAACCTAGGAGGAGTATGAATAGCTCATGACCACAACCCCCTCTCAGAGCTTGAGGGTTCCTTGCAAAGCAACAAGAAGGAAGGTTATTCGAAGATCAAACAGTCCATTGTCATCGACATCATCAGTAAAGAATATGGCAGCCCAAGTAGATTTGGAAGTATTACTTTCTAGATTGAATATCAAATTTCCATCCTTCTGAGGATTAGCACAAGAAGACCTAGAAGAGCAGATTAGGAGATTAGGAGATTCGTAGCTTAATGTAAGACAAGGGGTCTGATGGGAGGAGAAGATGCATTTTTTATCCTTTTCCATGCAACATTAGAAGAGCTAGCAGACAAATGGTTTAGTCAGTTCCCCGACAACCATTTCACCACATGGGACTTGATGAAGGAAGCATTTAAGTTGAAAGATTAATGAAAACCTTTGATTTTGGTTCACACACCTGCTGCTTTTATGCTCAGTGCTTCCAGTATAGTAGGAATTAGAAAAATTCCTTTTAGAGGTATCTAATTTTCTTAGTAAGCTAATGATTCCAAGTGGAATCACTTAAAAGGATGTACTATACACAGAGCAATCAATTTAGCAATTGAATCATTACCCCCGATATTTTAGGACCTATATAGAGTTTGACCAGTGAGTGCTTGGATGCACTTTTCTCCTAATTGATTAAATACATTGTCTTCAAAGTTTGGGAGCATGTAGAAAACGTGGAAATGATTCCAACGAGCTATAGATCATTGAAAATGATAAAGGAATGACTGAGATATGAGCAGTACAAGTTGACTATTATGCATGACTATGACAGAGAGATCATAGATGAACAATGTAGATATATTGTATTAATGAACAATGTTGTACAAGATCATAGGCTTGACAATCATAGCCTAATGATGGTGAGTAGTGTAGGCTACAATGTAGACCTCACACGCATACACAATGGCAATGGAGAACTCGACAAATAGAGTCACGCTTCCATGACTTTTACATGCTACCTTTTATAAGTGCTTCATTCAAATTTGAATTTGAGTTCAACTTTTGGCTCTCTCTCTAAGAGTAATCCACCAATCTAGGAGTTATTCTCTCCAATATAAAGTCGTGACATGATATCATCTAATAAACTCCACGATTTTGTGGGTAGTTAGAAATATTCTACCAAGTTTAATAAGCTTTTACAATGGTAAGAGATAAAATTTTCATAGCAATGGTTTCCATAGAGCTTCATATGTACATGAATTTTAAGCCAAGTGTGTGGGCTTGAACTTTGCACCAACACTGAGTATCATGTTCTTGAAGTAAGTCCTTGCTTGGCCCACAAGCTTATAAATGGTGGACAAGTCTCAAGGAGGAAAACTACATCCCTATTGACTGGACTAAGTGCTTCTCAAACATGTTATTATCACTAAACTCAAGAAGAAAATAAGTACAAGGAAAAAAAAAAACTTTTCATTAAGAAACAAAAATCACAAGGGACCAAGTTACCTACTCAAGAGTATGAGAGGTCCAAGAGGGAAAACATGTGTTTTAGGTATTTGTCTCATAACCATGCACAATGGAACTTTTCACTTCATAAAAATGAAGGAAAAGAAGGAGGAACAAGGACTAGTATGACCCCTAATAAGGGAAAGAATGTGGTCCACCTAGTGCAAATACTTCTAGCCCTAAAATAAACTTTCTTCTCTTTTTTCATGGAACAGTTCTAATAAATATGCCATCCAAACCTTTGTGGAGCCCAAACGATCGATACTACAATTCCTGGTGGTAATTCTAAACCTCTAGCATTGAGTCTATGAAATTTCAAGGTAGTTTTATTCATTGGTAATGGCTTCTAGCCAGGTGCTCATGAATTGGGCTAGTTTTTGATGTTTCATAGGAGAGTCATCAAAAGTGTCAACAGAACATTTGGCAAGTGCAATAGACATTTTCTACTCGATCCAATCTCACCTTTATATTCTCCATTTTGTACCCATGTGATTTCCCTATTTAGAGGTGTGTTTTGTTGATTCTATGGGAATCAACACGGAAGTCTTTAGACTGACCTACCATCACCAAGTATGAGAGTGTTGGTCTCATTTTTTGAAGGGCTAAACAAGCAAGCCAGGCACAAAGTTCCTCTGTAGAATAAACAATAGAAAACATGTCATAAGCTATTAGCACACCCGCTCAACCTGTCATAGATATTCCAATGGAATGACATGAATTGTCAATGCCTATTTAATCCGATTCATCAATACAAGAGCCTCCCTCTCAATCATCCTCGATGCAACACACATCACTTACTTTTGTTATGGTTTCAATTGTTTCTCTTATTTTTGAGCCCAACCAACCTATGCTTGATGAGCCTGTGCACCCTTCCTACTCACCTTTAGTTTCACCTCCTCCATAGAGCCTAGGATGGACCCATGGGTCACCACTTGATTAGCCTTGGGGAGCACACATAGAACCTAAACTTTCACCCTTATGAGAGCCACATGAAACAAATCTCCACTTTAGTATCAATGCATTTCTTCATTTATCAAAGATAACTCAAGCCACCACATATTTTGTTTATCGACGTGATCGAATCCTACAAGACATGACTCACCCTTATGAGGAACACGAAAACTATATGCATTTTTTTTGTTGCAAGATAAAATTGAAGAGCTCAATATCAAACTTGCCAATAGGAAAGAGGTCACGGATAATTTAGCCTATTTGTATTATAGAGCACTTATGGAAATACACTATTCCAAACACTTCTATGAGGAAGCAGTCCACAAATCGAACCAAGCACTCAAGTATGCCAAAAATTTTAAAGGGCCAACAATCATCACTTGGAGATCATTTTTGAATTAGTCCACAAGAATATGGTTCAACAATGTATCCTCCATGAAGCGCAATACTTACTCTAATAATTGCAATAGGAAAACGAACTATTACAGCAAACCGCATCTGCACCCTAGAAGACCAACAATAAATTTTCCATGGAACTAACCTGCATCATACTAAAGTTAATCATCATTACACTCTCTTGTAGCACAAAAAATACACAAAGAAAAAGCAATATAAAAGGCTTTCATCGAAAAGAAAAAGGATAAAAATGATCTCCAACAAAATTTTTATTTATAGGAGGAGGTGGGTGCATAACTAGCCAAAGAACAAAGCAAGGCTATAGTCTCTTCCATAGCAGCTAGCAACCAATAGTCCCCTCAGGTAGTCTTACTAGAGGATCATCATGCCTAGAAGTTGTTGAAGACTATCATAAAGAAAATACAAGTCACCTTTTAGGAAGCAATGGCTACCTTCAAGATGAAAATGTAGACACCTATAAATGAGGAGTCAAAGGAATCAACCAAAAAGGCTTAAATTCATATTTTGGGCTCGGGTCCATTATGCATGCCAACTGCTAGGACATTGGCACCCACTTTTGTGGAAATTATATCTACTTTACATGATCATAAGAGAAGGGAAAGATTTGTTACATAAATACAAGCTCTAAAGATGGTTTTTAGGTTTATGGAGTTAGTAAAAATAGCATGAAGCACATACATGTTTAAGCTTAGAGCAAAAGTAGATAAAAGTAGGAAGGAAGGGAGAGGTGTCTATTTTTAGGTTAGCTAGGCGCTTCTATTGACAACCTCTCAATAAAAAGAGTGGTTCTCTTAGTGTAGGTGGCCAAATTGAGTGATTGTGTTGTGTTGCAAGGCTTATAAATTGTACTATATATATTGATCTATATATAATTGTAATCACAGAAGGCATGCAAATAGGCATTTTTGTAGATGTAGTCTTTGTTGAGTATCTGATGTATCGTCATAGACATACCTCTCTTGAAACCTTCATATCTCAGCCAATATGAGGTCTTTTTGAGTATTTGAATGTGGCCATGTTTCCTTATTTTATACTTTCATTTTTATCAAAATTTTGCATTAGTTTTGGAATTTTGCATCTGTTGTACTTCAATCTTCAAGTCGGGCAGTTATGTATATGTTTTTATAACATGTTTTCACAAGGTTTTGCTACCTTGAGTTCAAATTACTAGTTTGTGAGCTATACTCCAACTTTTTTGATGATTGTTGTTTCTTATGTATGTCACAAAAGTCTACTTTCATGCTATTTAATTAGTTTTAATCTATTGAACTCAAAGAATTACAGGTGATATTTTTTCTATAGCTGACAACCTTTTTTTTCATAGTTTGCAAGCAAGTTTGTTCTTTGACGTTTGGCACCATATCTTTGATATTTTGAAGATATTGGGAGGTCTCATGACTCCTATTTGTGCACTTTGATGTTTACAAGTTTGTAAATGTAACATTGTGGTAAAAAAGACATTTTTCCATCAGATCTTTCATCGTATTGGATTATCTTCTTTGTTTACAACAATTGAACATGGCAGATTTCAATGTGTTTATTAAAAATTTATGAGATGGGAGAAATTAGTATTACCAAAAGTTCCTACAATAGAAGATTGAACAAGAGAGCAAGAATGGATTGAAAGAGATAGAAGAGTTATCTTTATTATGTCACAAAAAAAGTCTCAAATACTTTTCTTGGACATATAAGAGGTTTGAACACTAATAGAGAAGCTTGGGAATCTCTAGAAAGGTTATTTGCAACTAAACATAGAGCAAGGCAAACACAACTTATTGGTGAACTCACAAGAGTAAAAGGTAAGCCACGACAATCAATTAATGATTATATTCTTGAGGTAAAACTTCTTATTGAAGAATTAGCTTCTATTGATGCATCTCCTAGTGAGGATATAAATTTTAATAGCATGTTAAATGGCTTGAGAGAAGATGAAAGATAGAAGTGGTTTATTACATCCATCATGACTCAAGAGAATACACCATCTGAAGATTTAGAAATGCTCATGATGACTAATGAAATCAACATAGAAGGTTGAAATTGTTATCATTCTCAAAGAGGTAGTCAAGGCCAAGCTCTTAATACTCCATGAAATAGAGCAAGAGGTAAAGGAAATTGGAGAGGAGGAGGAAGATTCAACAACCAAGGAAGAGAAAGCTTTAATGCTACTAGCAAAGGAAGAACAATCCAACAAAGCCAACAAAATCAACCAAAATTGGAAATGTAACTTAGTTTTCATTATTGTGGTAAAGTTGGTCATTATGCCAAGGATTGCTTCTCCAACCCGAATGGAAGAGGTGGTTCTAGAGGATGACAAAGAGGAAGAGGTCAAGACCACATGCATTAAAACAAAGAACATAGTGCAAGAGAGGGCTTAGACAGAAGAAAAACATTCTTATGGCTATGCATATAGAAACACACAAGAGCAAAGTAAACAAAAAGACTTGGTATTTGGATTGTATTTGCCCAAACCACATGAGTCATAATATGAATCTGTTTATGAACTTACACAAGCCAGAGTCATGAGTCATAGTTGCTATAAGAGATAGTACTAAACATGAAGTAGTATATATTGGTGATTGTCCGCTTAATGAACATGTCACTCTCAAAGATGTTTTCTTTGTTCCTATACTTACAAGGAATTCGATTTCAATTAGGAAGATTGAGGACAATGGATTGAAAGTGGATTCTAATAATAATCAATGGCAGCTTATCAAAAGAAGAATGGGACTTTTGTTATAAGAGGATAAAAGATAAATAGATTATTTACTTATGAAGTCGAAGTTCAAGATTATGTTGTTTATACAATGATCAATGGGAATCACATTAGCCAATTGGATTTATGGCATAAGAGATTAGGACATATCAATATTGGAGGATTGAAGCATATTGCAAAGAACTCCTTGATTGAAGGTCTACCACGACTACCTAAGAAAGATTTGGATTATGTTTGTGAGGCATATAAGTTTGTAAAATAGGTACAAGATCCCTTTTCAAAAGCAGGATTGCAAAGTAGAGGTCTTTTGGAATCGATTCATACTAATGTATGGCGTTCATCTCAAGAAGATTCAATGCTATGTAGCAAGTACTTTGTAACATTTATTGATGACTTCTCAAAATTTAGATTCATTTATTTTATGAAATATGTCAGTTTCTTGCATATTTGGAGGAAGAAGGAATTAAGAAGGAGACTACAAATAGATACACATCTCAACAAAATGGTATGGTTGAAAGAAGAAACAAGTCTATCTTGGAGATGGGTAGATCCATGTTAACTGAAAAGGACATACCACTTACTTTTTGGGCTGAAGCATGCAATATGGTATGTGATGAACATGATTCCACCTACTCAAAATCATGCACAAAAAGCACCTTATGAAGTGTTTTATAGATCAAATCGAGATGTTTCTAATTGTACAATTTTTGGAAGTGTATGCTTTGTTCATGTTCCACAACAGTTAATGTCAAAGTTGGATCCAAGGTCACAAAAAATGATTTTCATTGGTATGGTAGAAGGGAAACCAAGATATAGATGTGTCAACACACATAACAGAGAGGTAATTCTTTTGAGAGATGTCATTTTTCATGAAGACAAATCTTGGTGTAAGCATGAAGTGTAGGCAGATGAAGAAGAAAATACAAAAAGTCATGAAGATAAATCTTGGTGTAAGCATGAAGTGTAGTTAGATGAAGAAGAAAATACAAGAAGTCATGAAGAAGAGCCAATTCTCCAAGTTCACCAGAAAGTAAAATTACACATGAAGATGTAACTCCCCCATTCAAAAGCCCAAGAAAATTCTAGATTTACTTTCAAAGTAAATTGAGTCACAAGAAGAAGAAAATGAAGGTTCTACATGAAGAAGAACCCAATCTCAAAGGCATGAGAAGCATCATAGGACAAGAAGCCAATCAAGGTATCCAACAAAAGAAAGAAGTCAGCCAAAAAGGTTTTCTCAAGGAGCTTATATGGCAAAACTTCTTGGAGAGTAGGAACCAACAACTTATAAAGAAACATCAAAGGTAAAGAAATGGGTTAAGGTAATGGATGAAGAGAACCATACATGGATGAGAACCATGTATGGAATTTAGTTCCAAGGCAACCTAACATGAAGCATCAAAGGTAAAGAAATGGATTAACGGATGAGAGCCATACATGGAATTTAGTTCCAAGGCAACCTAACATGAAGGTAATCAGTAACAAATGAATGTATAGAATAAAGAGAAATAGTGATGGTTCAAAAAGTAGATATAAATCAAGGCTCGTTTGTAAAGATTATGCACAAAGTTATGGCATTTATTATGATGATACATTTCTCCCACTACCAAGATATAAAAAATATAGACATTAATAAGTGTTGCCATAAGCAAGGTATGTAATCCTTATGAATTGAATATCAAATGTGCATTTCCCAATGATGATTTAAAAGAAGACGTGTACATGTAGCAACCAGCTGGTTTTGAAGATTCTAAGAAGCCTATACATGTAATGTAATTCTTGAAAAGAGTATATGGTCTTAAATAGGCTCCAAGGGCTTGAAATCTGAGATTCATAAAGTTTCTTGAAAAGTGCGGATACAAGTGATACAATGTAGGTACTTCTTTGTATGTTAAAAGTGAAGGATCATTGATTGTTTATGTCTGAATTTATGTGGTTGATTTGATAATAATAGGAAATGATGAAGATGAAATATCAAAGCTAAAAGAAGAGCTTGGATTTGAATTTAAAATTTTAGATAGCATAGTCTTACTTACTCTATCATGCCCAAAGTGTCCACCTACAACCCCACTATGTGCAGTCTCTAAGACTTTCAAATAATTTAATTTGTGAATGCAGAGTCTTAAGTAGGTTGTCTCCTACTAAGGCATAGTCCTGAGCCCCTTGCTCCATGCTTCTTTTTCTTGCTAGACAAGCCTTGCTGGGTAATGTTCTTGATCTCATAAATTCTACCAATGGAGTGCTCCAATCTGGAAAGAATTAATGACACATGATAAAGGGTAGCATGCTCCACTGGGGGTCTCTCCTGACACACAGGACAATTCTTCATCCACTCATGTATTTCTTTGTCCATGCTAGGCCAATATACTCCTAAATGTTTCAGATTCTACAATGTTAGTTGTTTAGAATAGTTATTTCCTAGGACTCCTTCATGGGCTTGTTGCAACCAACAACTATTTTCATTGTCCTTGACACAACAAGCTAGTACTCCTTCCGTATCTTGTTTGTACATGCTTCCTTCCAATATCTGATATTTTTGTGATCTTACAATTTCTTCTCTGTTTGTTTTTACGTTCTTATTTGTAGGTCCAAAGGTTAGGAGTGGTACCAATGTATTTGCCCATTTAGGAACAACTTCTAAATTGAATAGATAAGCATCGGGAAATTCATCAGGCACTCCTTGCGGGGACTCTCCTGAAGTGATGGAAGAAAGATGATCCGCCTATAGGTGGGTCCTACCTTTCTTAACAACAACCTCGAAGTCATATTCAATTAGTAAGAGGAACCATCTTACTAAGCGTCATGTATTCCAATGTTTATTGACGAAATACAATAAGGCTTGATGATCAGTGAAAAACTTGAACTTGTTGGCCAATAGATAGTGTTGAAACATCTTCACGGCATATACCATGCCTAAGCCTTCTCGCTCGGATGTTCTATAGTTTTGTTCAGCCGCATTTAGCTATCTACTAGCATATGCTATGGGCAAATCTAAATTCTCTTCACTTGTGGGTTGTTCTAGCACACATCCTATTGCATGATTGGATGCATCTACATGAAACTGGAATGGTTTACTCCAATCTGGAGTGGTTAGTATTGGTGTTGTGCACAAACGTCTCTTCGGCTCATTGAAGGAATTTTCACATTTGTCATTCCATTCAAAATTTATCAACAAGGCATAAAGAGATTTAGTTATGATCGCATACATGTGGATGAACCTATGGTAATATCCACAATGGCCCATAAAGGCTTGTACCTCTTTAACATTCCTTGGGCTCGGCAACTCTGCTATGACTCTTATTTTGTCCTCATCCATTGATATTCCGTTCTTAGAAACAATATCACCTAAGATTTTACCTTGTCGTACCATGAACACAAACTTTTCTAGGTTCGACGCACTCGATATTCTCTACACTTGTTGAAGATATGTCTGAGCTCAGGGATGTAGGATCTTCTTTCTTGGGAATGAGCACATAAATCATCCACATATACTTCTAAGCTCTTTTGCAATAACTCCTTGAAGACATGACACATGAGCCTTTGGAATGTTGCAGGTGCATTGGTGAGCCCAAATGGCATCACATGGCATGCAAAGATTCCCCACTCTCTAGCAAAAGCTGTTTTGTGTTGATCTTCTGGGGCAATGGCTACTTGGTTGTAACCTGGAAATCCATCAAGGAAGCTATAAACTTCCTTGCATGCAACATGCTCCAATAAATGTTCACTGGTTGGTAGCAGATAACTATCTCTGATCGTAGCGGCATTAATGTTTTTAAGGTTAATACACACTCGCAGCTTCTGGTTCTTCTTGGGCACCACCACAATGGGGGATACCCATTCAGTATGCTCAATCTCATAGATAAAGCCAACTTTAATCAGTCTATCAATTTCTTCTTTTATTTTAGCTGCATAAGTGTCATTATATGTGTAGGGCTTTTGTTTGGTGGGTTTGGCATCACCAGTCATGGGGATATATGAGAGCGAATTTTCGGATCTACTCCCTTCAAGTCTCTATAGTGCCATGCAAACACATCCCTATCTTCCCTTAGTAAAGCTACATGCTTTGCTTCTTCTTTTGCACTTAGGTCATCCCCTATGTACGTACATCGCTCTTCGTTCCCTTCAATGGTTACAACAATTTTCTTGGTATTTTCTTTATTATCATATGCCTCTCCTATGGTGGACTCTCTTTTAGGCATTCGTACCAAAATTTCTTGCTCTTAAACTTCATATTTCTTGAAATTTTCTGGTACCTCAAACAATGATTCCTCCTCTTCTTGTTTCACAACATTTCTCTTCTTTTTCTTTTGAGCTCCTTCACTTCCATCTTTTGAATTTATAGTTTTAATGCTTGTGAGAGGTTCTTCTTCCTTCTGGATGAACACTCCTATCTCTTCTAGATAGTGCTTCTCTGAGCTAAAGCAACTATCCATTACAATGGACTCTAGATGATCGTTGTTATCTTCTTCTTCTATGACATCACTAGGGTCACACTCTTCTAATAAGGGCTGACACATGAACACTGAAATATCATAACCCTCCTCATCACAATGAGGCATCCATTGTTCTTCATTGAGAGCAATGTCCATGGTGGCCAAGATTTCTGCCGAACTATGAGGCTGAAATTCCTCATCTCGAAAGATCATCGGTGTATAGGCTAGCTCTTTAACTGGTCTTTCTCCTTGAGATGTTCCTCCATCTCTCGATTTTAGGCATATTTTCTCTTCCTTTTTGGACTTGCACATCCACAAATGAGTATCTTCATGCATCGAGGATGGATCACATTGTTGGAAAACAATGTCACATCAGTCCAAAATCCATTAAGAACAAAAACCCTAATTTTGGTACTTAGTAATTGTTGTCACAAAAATTTTATGAGTTTATCTTGTAGAGATTAAAGAGAGCTTTCCAATGGTATATGACATTCAGTGATCAGAGATCACATTTGGGAGAAAATCCTAATCCTAATTTTCTACTAATTTAGGGTTTTGACATCATATGATAGCTCTTGGCATGAGGATCATAAAAATGTGTCAGATCATTCATCAGGCAGTCTGAAGTGTGAAAAACTAGGTCAAGAAGTTATTTTTAAAGTTAGCTAAAAGCAACTTTAAAAATAAAGCAAACTCACTTAAAATAAAGCAAAAGCAATTTGAAAAGCGATGTGATTAAATAAAGTGTTTTTTGTGAGTTTTTTGCATGGAGCTTTAAACCTATATAAGAGAGTCTTGGATCACTTTCTTAGACATCAGACACCAATTGGCAATGCCAGTTCTTGGTCCCTCAGTAGAGGCGGTGCTCTAGCACACATGGGGCAGCCATGGTGCACTCTAGGAGCATGTTGAGGAGCAGGTACTTCTTGGAGAAGAGTGTGCTCACGCTCTTGCTTATGGAGAGGACTTACCCATCAGCAGCTTGGTGCTGTGGATCAGCCATCTACATAATGTATTTAAAGATTGTCTTCTAGATGAAGATTTCGTTGTACTTCAAAGACATTGGATGGAGCTTAACAGAAGATTTGCATCTGATGTTAAGAAATTCAAGGACATATTCTCTTTATACACACAAGTACTACTTCAAGTATATGGAAGTGGCATCCATATCAGGAGGATTCCTATTCTGCATAGGTACAAGAGAATCAGTACATATATGCTTTATGCATATTTGGATGAGGTGTTCAAGAAGGTATGTTCATATGAGTTTGAGGATTTCTAGCAGCAAACTTTTTAGCATTCTTTGCTACTTTTGTAACTATGTGAGCTTTCACACACGTATCTCACTTAGGGTCTTCCATAGCCTAAAATCAAATGAGGTTTGCTAATTATCAGTTTTAGACTGATCCTACCTCTTTCTGTCACTCATATTCACTCTTCTACAACCTATAAGGTCACACATCTCATATATATTCAAATTTCTGTCCATACATCTCAATATTCTTGTAAATTTTGTACATTCCTCATCCATCTATTTTTGTTCACATAGAGTGGTTGAGAGTTTTGCTCCCACATTGTAAATTGACATTTGTATATATGATAGTGTGAGTAAGCAGTGACTTATGTAACACTTTACACATGTTTTCTAATCTCTCTCTATCTTTGTCTCATCATTTGTATGATTAAAGTGTGGTATGTTCATGTTTTGTCAATATTGGAAGATCGCTAAAATTTATGTTGTAGATCCTGGACCTATGGAACTTGGAACTGTGATATTAGTTATGGGCCTAATTAATTTCCAAGATTCGGTATCAGAGCATTCAGGCTCTCAGATTCCCAGGTTCCCAAACTTCCAGGTTTACAACATATGATTTAAGACCATCTTCTAACATTTGAGATTTGACATACACACTTAGTCTAGATGAGTAGAGGTTTGAGAATTAGACAATTCAGTCACATGTTTATTCATCAGTGTGGGGTATGAAGTTGATGATCTGTTAGTAGCCGATTACTTTTGGACAAGTATGAAAATACTTTAGAGAAGTATTGTTTGAAGGTCTAGACTTGATGAAGAGAAGGCTACTTCAAATTCAAGGAAAAACAATGGTTTAAAGAAGATGAAAGAACCAGATCAACATCAATTCCCAGGTATTAGTTTCTACTATTAGATTATCATTTGCAGGTCATATCTTAGAAGAGCAGTTATGAGGATATTTGAAGGATTCAAGAAGTGATTTCAAACACTTTCATTACTTTGAAAGTTAAAGCATTAGCTACATCAAAATCGTCAAGAACAAGGAGATTAGATTAGTTTTGATGATCTCTTTCATGGCAAGAAAGCTTATCTAAGAAGACAAATTTGGAGATGGGATGAGTTTTGTTTTCTGCCAATTTTGTGTTGTAAGTTGGTTGGATATCTAGGTATAGAATTTGATCTGGGTACACTAGAGAGGTAATTCAGCATTCAGCCAACTCAAGGAAAAGGTTGGTGAATTCAGTCATATCAGTCACATTTGAAGTAGAGTTTTGATTTAGAGATATGAGGAGATGGTAAAACATGATTCTATGTTCACTTCCATTTGTATACCATGTTTGTTTTGTCTCTTACTCTGAGCACTAGAGGAAGAGAAAAGTTCATTTGAAGAAGTTAAGAGTGCTTGCTACTTCAAGATGAAGACAACAAAAGGTATGGAAGAGAAGTTTGAAGATGTTGACATCATCAAATGGAAGAAAGATGCAGAAAAAGAAGGTCCAACAATTCCAAAGGGAAAGTAAGACTTCCTTTTCTCTTATATTTTCCATATACTTTTCCTACTTTTATCCTCTACATCCAAAGACAAGTCTATGAGAACATCTTGTGAAAAAGATAATTTAAAGAAGAAGCTGTTTCTTGTTTTGCATTATACTTGGTCATGATTTAGTAGATTTGACAAAGAGTTGCATTGAGAGAAAGAGAAGCATCCGGTTTTGAAGACAACTTGTATGTTTTGACTCATATGTATGAGTTATATATAAGTTGAAGATTTTGAGCAGGTAGCTATATATTCCCTCAAAGAATTCTTGGATTATCAATACAAAGCTACTTGGTATATGAAAAGTTGCACAGAAGTATATCTCTTCTTTATCTAACTCTTGAGGTAAAAGAGTATTTGTAGAAAATGTTGGAGACTTGAAGACTAGTCAGTTGAAGAATCTACTTTCTATGTTTGTCTTGACTTTTGTATGTTAGATATGCTCAATACTCCACCCTCATGTGACCACAAATGATCCATGGTGCTCTAAGTTGTAAGTCCCCCATTATGAGGAGAAGCCATTATGAGAGCCCGAACATTTGTGGAACCCTAACTTCCAAGTTAGATGAGGTCTATGTGTGACCGTTGATGGTTGTAGATGATCTTTGTGAGCCTAACCGTTAGGTTAGGTAGGGCATAAAATTCTAGGCCATTAGGTTGCCATTTAAGGTGAAAATAAAGGCCCTGTGGCATCGCACGGTTTCCCCCATAGAACCTTAATGGGGGGAGTGCAGAGAGGGGCTTGCCCCCTTCTGCGGGGTCTGGGGGCCTATCCCCCCCCCCCCCCCCCCCCCCCCGTACGGCCGAGACGGTAGGACTTCTGGTCGTGAGGATATTGTCGGATCATATATTTTACCGACTATTTTGTATCTCCCGACTAGGTTTATCTATACCGAACCACCTTGTAAAAGCTATATAAGCACGGTCCAGGTTGAGCTTTACATAGCATTGCGCACTAGTAAGCCCTTCATCTAGAGTCTGTCTAGATCACCATTTAAGCTCCATAGTGGGAGCGCACGGGTGGACAGCACCATCATTGTAGTTGCATTACGCTTTGCAATTTGAGAATTTGAGTTCTTTACCTCTGAGTCTACGTCTATCTTTGTCTGCGATTTTTTTTTCTCAACTCTGTCTATAGGTCTATTCCGCGGTGCTGTTATTTTCTTACATGGTATCAGAGCTCAAGAGGCTCTGAGTGGTGTAGAAGCAGAAACGTAGAGGTTGCAGAGGTCTGAACAACAAAAGAGAGAAGATGTCAAGCGGTGCGTCATCATCTACAACTGGGGGCCAAGGTGGTTCATCAACAGGAGTAGGTGGTGCACAAGCAGGAGCAGCAATGATGCCGGTCATCCCAACGTTACGGATACGGCCACCAGCCTTCACAGAAGGTAAACTTGATGGTACGAACTACACCCTGTGGAAGTTCAAAATCACTTCTATTCTTGATTCGTATGAGCTTTTGGAGACTGTTCTTGGGACTGATCATGAGCCCCAAGAAAGACTTGATCCAAATAATCCTGGTCGAATGATTCCTCTTGATGCTGATCTTCTACGTGCTTGGAAACGTAGAAATGGATATGCACTCTATGCTCTTGTTACAAGTACTTCTGATAGTGTTCTGACTCTCATTTAGCATACTATGAAGGCATGTGAAGCATGGAACATATTGAGAAATCAATTTGAAACTCGTAATCAGACACGGATTCAGAACTTGGAGAATCAACTTGCAACAGAACGGTTTGCTGATGGGGAGACTGCAGAGGTGTTTATCACTCGCATAAAGAATCTACAAGATCAAATGGTGGGAGGAGGTGTTCAAAAGTCAAGTGAAGAGCTAGCTCGACGTCTTCGAATCTGTCCACCTAAGTTTGATGGTCTCGTAACTGCTCTTAACACTCAAATCTGACCTCAACCACTAACTTTTGAAGAATTTAGTGCCTTACTCATGGAGGAGGAACTGCAGCTCAAGGAGTGGTGGTAGCAAAGGAGATGCTGCATTCACAACAAATGCCAAAGGAGGCAAAATAGACTCTTCAAAAGATGGAGACAAAAAGAAGAATGACAAAAAGAAGTTCAAGGGAGAGTGTTTCCACTGCAAGAAGAAGGGACACAGAATCCAAGACTGTCGCATCAAGAAGGCAGAAGAGAAGAGTGGCTCTTCAAAAGGTGGCAAGGGCAAGGAGTCTGCCAACACAGTAGAAACAGAGCTTGAGTTATTTGTTACAATAGAGGAGGTGTGCTCCTCGGCTGAAGATTCAGGAACACATGACTCATGGGTGTTGGACAGTGGTGCATCTCATCACATGACGAGTAGAAAAGACCTTTACAGTTCTTACAGCCTCTAAAGGAACCCATCACAGTAAAGGTAGGAAACAATGCAAGATGTCCTGCAGAGGGCAAAGGTATGGTTTCTTTCATTAACTCTAATGGCGATATCAGAAAGCTTTCAAATGTGCTGTATGTTCCACAAATAAAACGAAATCTACTTTCAGTAGCTTCTATAACTGATCAAGGTCATCAAGTATCTTTCAGTAAGACAGGAGCTATAATTATGGACGGTAACAACAACATTGTTGGGAGTGCATAAGGAGGAACAACCTGTATGAGTTGTGTGCTCTTAGAGCCACTACAAATGTGGGCACAAGTAAGCTATGGCATGAGAGATTCGGCCACATTGGATACCCTGTACTGAAGGAGATGCATCGCAGAGGTATGGTTGCACACCTACCATCGATTGCAGAAATGAAGGAACCATGTGAAGCATGCATGATGGGCAAGCAACAGAGGAGGCGTTTCCACAAGAAAGCAAGAACAGGGCAAGCTATCCTCTAGAGTTGGTGCATGCTGACTTGTGCAGAAAAATGCCTACACAGGCCTTGGGCGGATCTTCCTACTCATGTTACTTGTCGAAGACTATAGCAAGAAGATGTGGGTGCACTTCCTTCGCGATAAGGCTCAAGCTTTTGGTAAGTTTAAAGAATGGCTTCAACTTGTTGAAATTGAAACAGGGAAGAAGATGAAGAAATTCAGGACAGACGGTGGTGGTGAGTTCACATCAATAGAGTTTGAAGATTTCTGCAAGAGTAAGGGAATCAAGTATCAACTCACAGTGGCACATAGTCCTCAACAGAACGGTGTTGCAGAACGCCCGAATCAAACCATCATGGAGATGGCAAGGTGCATGTTGAAAGGAAAGGGTTTGCCTAATCAATTTTGGGTAGAGGCCGTCAACACTGTTGTCTACATCTTGAATCAAAGCTACACCAAGGCACTTGATGGAAAGACTCCACAAGAAGCCTATACTAGTAAAAAGCCTTCTGTTTCCCATTTCAAAGTATTTGGAAGTGAATGTTATGTACATGTTCCAGATAGGGAGA
>MU261275.1:5000-97500 GCA_020310875.1 Ceratopteris richardii
TTTCAAGTGTTAAAGGTCATGCAATGAAGAATTTGCAAGGGCTTTTGATGAAAATTTATAATACTTGACACATTTCGGACACGAAAGAAAGATGTATCCAGTATCTAGACACCTATTTCTACGGCACATTTCAGACAAGAGCATATAAAGCAAAAGTCTAAGGAATCACCTAAACACTTCTCATACTTGTTCATGCAGATGTTTTTTAATTTTCTTCTGAACAAGGAATACCTTAAGGTCAGTAAGAGACCACCTCTTATAGGTTTTGCTCATTCGTTCTAGTTTTCTATTCTAACTTGGTCATTGATGTTTTTCTTTTTAATCTGTCTAATAACCAGAAACTAATTTGGTTTTCTACATGTAATCCAACCAGTAAGTCCTCTCACCACCCTGACAATATCACTTTTACGTCCAGGATTGTGATCAATCATGTCTTCGTCTCCTTTTTTATTTTTCATATCGTTTTCCTATTCCAAATGCATTCCCATCATAGCTAACAATCACTCGTCTCTTTTTCTATTTCTTTTTCTGATTGTTGTATGGGTCATGTTCTCAATACAGTAGTATTGATTCATTTTCACCTCTCATGTATGACACATCTCACGCTCACATTGGGATGACCTCCCATATCTTCTGCATAGGGGGTAAAACAGTCAATTTGCTAATTTTCAATATATCTTATTATCCTCTACAACCACCTCTTTTCCTTAGTTGTTCATTCTTTTGATTTATTATTATCATTAGGTGTCATTGAGACTTTCAAAACAATACTTCCAATGTGGGCATAAGCACATTTGAATATGCTATAACTGATTAGGGAAGAGGAAGAAGGATGCTAGTATGTATCCATGTCACGATTAAAATTCTTAACTGCCTTTTTTTGTTTGTCAAATGTCTCGTTGAAGGTTGGATTAGCACTTTCCTATGCAACACCAATAATCTCTCTTCTAAGCGACTTACTCTCGACATTTACAGAGACGGAAAAAGAGATGGTATCCGTGGAGAGGATCAATGAGGTTCGTGCGAAAAGATATTTATTTATTTGTTTATTTATATGATAAGTGTAAAAACAGTGAAGTGTCAAAGCTTTGTTATCGAGGGGCTTTGTTCTATATGAACAGTACATGGATGCTGAGAGTGAGGAAAATAAAGCGGTCAGTAGACAAGCTGATCTACAATGGCCCTCTACTGGGCTCATAGAATTTTTCAACGTATCTTTGTCATATGGACCAGCACTTCCACCAGCTTTGAAGAATCTCTCCATCAAACTTCCGGGTGGCTGGCAGGTATTCCTCCTTTTGCCCTGTACTTTGAACTCTTATTGTGACATTGTTTGTCATACGCGACACACAAGGATGCGATCAAATGTAGTACTTCCACAAGTGAAACAGCTTCGGAGACCATTGCTCCGTACAAAATTTGAGTTAAAGAACCGTTACAAAATTTAAAGTTTCAACGCATATTGTCTTTTAGCCACTAAATTTTACGAATGCAAAATGAAAAAATATACCGCATATTCTTTTTCTTAATCGATCATAGTATGGAAACCAATAATTACGCCATGAAAAAGACTCAATATACTGTACAACAGGTTCATCTATATCTAACATAGCTGAGCTGGCTTGCACAGAGTTTCAAATTCGTCGCCTGAATCTCGAGTATGACTGACATATTGTTTCAGATTGACGAAGAAATCCGCCCCATACTTTTGTTACATTTTCTCAAAATGACCAAAGGAACGCAATGCAAAAGGGGTTCAAAGAGTGAATTCATAAATATTCTGGAGGTGATCCATGCTTATCACAGTAGACTGATTTCTGAGCAGACTAAGATAACATGAATCACAATTAAAGTTTTTGAGATCATTAGTCCTTATTCATGGTCATGTTTGCTATTTCCAAAAGCGCACTTTCCAAGTTATAGAGTACTTTGACGCAGAGTTTTATCTACGACAGCCTCCCAGACCACACAAGGTAGATGATCTCATCTCCCTATAGGCCTACTTTTCCTAACTCGAACATCACATCAAGTTACCTCCATTCATGGTGATGTCTTGCATCAACAGTCACTTACAAACTTTGAATGACTGAATTCGTAACCTTCTAGTTTGTAACGGACACAGAAGAGATAAATCCCATGTATTTTCTTGTTTACAAAAAGTCTATTTGAGGGTACGTATCGTAGAAGGGTTACGCACTTTCGAAACTGATAATCTTACACGCGCTGGAGCAGGTTGGAATTGCAGGAAGGACGGGGGCCGGAAAGTCCAGCATATTGAATGTTTTGTTCCGTCTTACGGAACCTACGGCAGGGTGTATAAAGATTGATGGTGTTGATATATCAAAAGTCTCTTTATACGAACTTCGATCAAAACTAGCTGTTGTTCCCCAAACTCCGTTCCTGTTTGAAGGAACTGTCAGGTTAAAACCTTACAGAAAATGACATTTACAATATGTTGGCCATGCATAGCAAGTATATCAAATATATTGATGATTTCCCATTGTCTCTCATATGCAGAGAAAATATAGATATTCATGGAGATGTTACCGATCATAGAATATGGGAGATTCTAGACAAGTGTCACTTAAAAGACACTATTCTTTCTCTTGGAGGGCTGGATGCGAATATCAGGGAGGGAGGAGAGAGTCTCTCATTGGGGCAACGCCAGCTGCTATGCTTGTCACGGGCTTTTGCTCGAGCAACCAAGGTAAATATTATGCTTCATCACGATACTGAAAGGAACTTTCTTACATGCCATTTTTCTGCAAGAACGATCACGTTGAAGTGATATTTAAGAATATCAATAGCTTAATGACATTCACGCAGAAAATTGAAACTGTTCAGTATTTGATTTGGATTTATATATATGCAGGTACTTTGCCTGGATGAATGTACAGCAAACATAGACCCACATACATCATGGATATTACAAAGAGCGATTGCCTCAGAATGCAAGGGGAAAACAGTAATGGTCATTGCTCACCGAGTGCAATCCATTATGAATCTTGATCATGTGCTCATTTTGGAAAATGGAGAACTTGTGAGTCTTCTTCATCGAAGCGCTAATCAAATTCAAAGCCTCAGTTTTTGCTTTCTATTGATACGAACGTTTCTTCATCAATCAAGCACAAAGAGCATGTTAATGCGCATTTAGAATGAACAAATTGTATGGCGAATACTTAGACATAGAACTTCCCATATTGCAACCTTGCTCGTTCCCATCATTCTGTTCTATGTATCAGGCAGTGACTTCTTGTTTTGCCTTATGGCCTTGCAGGCTGAAGAGGGGAATCCCCGGGTTCTACTTCAGAATCAGTTCTCGAAGTTCTCAAGCCTGGTCCATGCAAGTGGAGAATGAGGTGTCAAGTGTCTGTTATGAAACATCCTTTGACGCTGCTTTTCGTAACAAGATAATCCAATAAAATCCTTGGTCTCAGTGGTCTGGCCAGTTAAGTAACCTCAGTGGTCATACTGAAAGCAACCAAATCATATTTCAGTTTCTGAGGTTAGTCTTTGTATGTGAAGAGCCAAGTAGAGGAAGACGATCATATGAGAGGCGTGCAACATTTTCTTAGATAATGACAAAATAAATGTACCATGATGTTGTTCTTGGACACTGGTTCAACGTTTTTTATTGTCCTTTTCTTTTTAACAACAGAAACCACCGAAATTATATTAATGGAAAGAAAATCACAAGAAACTGTAGAAAGAAATAACAGAGGCTAATAAACCTCTCATCCTCTGGATGGGGAATCCACTTTTGTTTCATCTTGTTCATCTCCAAAGCAAAAAGTATCATGAAAGAGGGGAAATTCATGTGGCTCTTAATCCTTATTCCCAGCAAGGCAAGCGAGCCATCCAGGGAAGGCTCAAATGGGTTAGCGCCAATACTAATGGCGTGCGTATACTAATGGCGTGCGTATTTCATCATATCTTCCAACGGGCTTCTTCTTTGATTGCATTCCCTAGATTCAAAGAGCAACCTATCGCTACTTCGAGAAGGGCTTGTTGTCAAGTGCTTATTTGGCTAAGATGTATGATTTTCTGTAACTTCTTCCATAGCTGAGAGTTACTATGGCAAGAGTAAAAAGGGTGGCCTAAGTCTTCTTTTTCCCTCGAGCACCTTTGTACCATGGAGGAACAATGTTAAAACTTGAAGCTTTGTAGTTGATCCACCATGCTCCACTTTCTATTGTTTTTGGAATGAAAGCTCACCCCCCCCCCCAATGGACCCAAGGCACTTCCGTGTTAGAAACTCCTCTCTTTCCAAACCAGACCTTTGAGATTGGCATCGCTATTCAATCACTCAATCTAATATCCTCCCCATACAAGGAGTTAGTGAGAAAATTTTAACAAGCAAGGAAGACCACCCACTTCCATCGTATTTGATACTCATATAGATGAATTCTGTATCATTTTCTTAACCAAAGAAGAACAAGGATAGAGATAGGGAGAATCAAATTGTAGTAATATTTGAGAAACTTGGGGTATTTTTCAATTAGGAAAATTAGAGTAATGTATTATCATAACAATCTACTAGTTGAAAAAAAAAACCATTGAGGAAACATCTACATGTGAGATTTCATTTTTATATAGGGGTGATTCTAGAACACATACTAGCAAAGTCATAATGTCAAAGCGTTTTGAAATTCGACTCATGACATGAAAGGGGGGAGGGGGGGGGGGGAGGAAGGCTCAACATATGTTATTCTATGAATTGTAGATTAAGGGATATCTATTTAAAACCATCATTGTCATCAATAGAGATACCATAATATATTTTATGTAGCTCAATTTTCTGATGATTATAATATGGTGATAGAAGGCGTGAAAAAAAATTTGATTTCCCATACTAACAAGAAAGTTAAGTCTATCATACCATCTACGATAGTTAAAGTCCTCTTTCTATTGATATATTTAGGTAGTGATGTGTATGAACATAATAGGACCGTTAGGGTACTTCTTTCCCTCTTTAGGAGGTTTTTTTCCTGTGGTTTATATATATGCTATAACCCTAAAGAGTAACTTATCTTTGTACGTTCTTGGTAATACATTTAGTAGTGTGTGTTGTGCTCCAAGCTTCTTCTTCTTCTTCCTTATTTTGTTCGCATGCTTTCGTAGATCTGAAACTCTAAAAATTGGTATCAAAGTAGGTCGTCATTTGATCTAGGGCATTGTCGACACCCCTCTAGTCACAGTCTCAAAATCACACGAAATTTGGTGAGCATACTCAAGGCAATTAGGAGTTCAAAACAGCTTCATATGTGGTATCGAAATCGCAATCTATGCTCCTTTCGGCCTCTGAATGCTCTATCCTAGTGCTTGTGTAGATAATTTTGTCTTTTTGTGCCAAAGATATATTCAAGTTTATAAGCATCTCGAAGTCTGGTATAGGTTTAAAAAAACTCGATAGGGTAGTTCTATTCAACTTTTTCAGATACAGTCAGTTTTCTACATCAAGGTCTTTTAGTCAGTGGCCATGACTGAAAGCACTGATGTATTTCGTATGTTGATTATTGAGGATAAGTTGGATGGTACCAATTACCATTATGGGCTTATATATTGTATCATGTACTGGTTGCAAAAGTACTATGGAATATTGTGCATGGTGTTAAAAAACGTCCTATTACACTTGCAAATATAGTAACTGAAGATGATATAGATGGCGTTGAAGATAACAATATTCTCCATCTTCCTATTTGTGTTGTAGTTCATGTTGCACCTACTATAGAGCAAATTCATTGGGATAGCAAAGATGCTCAGGCACATGCATTGATAGCCTTGTCTATCAAACTTGCCATTATTCCTTATATTCGCTCGTGCAGAACAGCAAAGAATTCTTGGGATACACTTACTACTTTATACCAAGCAAGGAATGAGGCTCGTGTTGCTTACCTCCGAAAACAGTTGGAGAGTGAGCACAATCAATTTTTTGACAAAGATCAAAGTGAAGGAGTTGATTTCTGCTGATGAATTCTTGTCTGAGGGTTCACTTGTGCAGACTGTTCTAAATGGTCCTCCTGATTCATATAAGATTTTTGCTTCTACTCTTTGATTGATGATGAATTACAATCCAAATGCCTTAATATTTGAGGAGTTTATCTCTATTTTGTTGCAGGAAGATTAGTCTAAGCAGAATAGGTTCATTATGGGTATTGCAGATCAAGTTTTCTTGGCTAGTCAGAAGGGCAAAGGTAAATGGAGCTCTTCTACTAGTAAAAAAAAATTTGCTAATTTTGCACAATCAAAGAAGGATGATAGAGATGAGAAGAAAACAAAAAAGTAAAAATTGTTTTGCAAATACTGTAAAGGAAATGATGAAGTCATAAAGAGTTGTCCAAAACTACTTGCAAAAGAGGGAAAGAAGAAAGAGGTTGGAATGGTTGTTACAAAGGTCTTTACACATAAAACGAAGTCTGCTAATCTTGTGCAGAATAAAGAATGGCATTTACTATTGTTTGCAATTATGATCTATCTTCACATAAATAGTGTTTGTCTACAATGGACTCAGATGTTTGGTACTTTGATAGTGGGGTAACCAAACATATTACCTCATAGTGTAGTTTCCTCACTTCACTTGAGCTTGTCCCTATAGGGAATACTATCATATGCACCAAAAACTCCTCTTATCCTGTTATGGGTATTAGTAAGATCATTCTCACTATTGTTGATAGTAGTTCTTTTACATTATTAGATGCTTTATTTATGCCAGGGATCAATAAAAATTTGTTATCAATTTCAACATTAGCCAAGATCATTAGGGGAAAAAATGAACCCTGAATGGGCCTTTTAGATTAAGGAGTGATTAGTGATGGACCAATCAGAAGAGGGTGGTGGCCACAGTCTATGGCCTATAAAATACTAGGCTGAAGGGTGGAGAGGGGACATATTTCTCCCTTATTTAATGAGCTGCCTCTAGAGAGAGAATGAATCTCGTAACTCAATTGGGCCCAAAAATTCAAAATTTCTAAAAAGTTAAAAAACTCATCATAACACCTGAAAATGGATCCCCCATTACTTTTTAGGGTCAAAAGTACTCTTTTTGACCCCAAATTCAAAATCCATGCATGTTTTGAGTTGAAAAAAATGAGTTTTTTCAAAAATACTCAAAAAAGAGTTATTTCCCTCCTAAACCTCACATTTTCATACCTAGGTCCCAAAAAGTCATCTTTTCCCACTACTTTCACTCTGTAGCACACCATTGAAGCTCCTATTTCTACACTCCAACCTACCTGCATCTCCTATCTCGAATTACTGTTGTAGCTTGAAGACCTTTAGCTTCAATGGAAACATCTAAAGCTTCTAGGCGACCAAAAGATGAAATCCTCACATTAAGATGTCACAATATCAAAGCCACAGATGGGCAGTGGCTATCACATGAGTACTCCATGTAAGAAAATAACAGCACAGCGGAATAGACCTGTAGACAAAGTTGAGAGAAAAACGCAGACAAAGATAGACGCAGCCTGAGAGGTAGAGAACTCAAATTCTCAGATTGCAAAGCATAATGCAGTTACAATGATGGTGTTGTCCACCCGTGCGCTCCCACTGTGGAGCTTAGATGGCGATCTAGACAGACTCTAGATGAAGGGCTTACTAGTGCGCAATGCTATATAAAGCTCAACCTGGGCTGTGCTTATATAGCTTTTACAAGGCGGTTCGGTATAGATAAACGTAGTCGGGAGATACAAATTAGTCGGTAAAATATATGATCCGACAATATCTCCACGACCAGAAGTCCTACCGTCTCGGCCCTACGGGCCGGGGGGATAGGCCCCCCGGACCCCGCAGAAGGGGGCAAGCCCCCCTCTGCACTCCCCCCATTAAGGTTCTATGGGGAAACCGCGCGACGCCACAGGGCCTTTATTTTCACCTTAAATGATAACCCAATGGCCTGGAAGTTTATGCCCTACCTAACCTGACGGCTAGGCTCACAAAGATCATCTATAACCATCAACGGTCACACATAGACCTCATCTACCTTGGAAGTTAGGGTTCCACAAATGTCCGAGCTCTCATAATGGCTTCTCCTCATAATGGGGGCCTTACAACTTAGAGCACCATGGATCATTTGTGGTCACATGAGGGTGGAGTATTGAGCATATCGAACACCCCCCCTCAATGTCCACCCAATGGTGAACTACCTCCTTGGTCCAATCCCAAGCTTTGGAAAGTGTCGAAGAAGTTGCTCTCTCCCAAGAGCCTTGGTGAAGATGTCTGCTCCATTTTCTTCAGTAGGGCAATAGGTTATCTCCACGACCCCGTCCTCAATCAACTCACGCACATAGTGATACTGGATTTCTATGTGCTTCGTACGTGCATGGAAAACAGGATTTTTGGCGATGGCCATGCAACTTTGGTTGTCACACTTCAACTCTGTAGCCTCTTGTCCTTGTATTCCTATGTGCCATAGGATCCTCCTCAACCATACTGCTTCACATGCTGCAACGCATGCAGCTTTGTACTCAGCTTCGGTAGAAGATAATGCTACAGTCGGTTGCTTCTTACTGATCCAAGAGAAAATCCCTGATCCTAAAGAAAAGCAATATCCAGAAACTGATTTTCTGGTATCAATATCTCCTGCTCAATCTGAGTCACAGTATCCGGCAAGAGATGATCCTTCTTCATAAAGAATACCATAATCAGTGGTTCCTTTCACATACCTGAGTATCCGCATGCTTGCCTTCCAATGAGTTTGGCAAGGTTTATTAGAGAACCTGCTTACTACTCCAACAACATAAGAGATGTCTGGTCTGCTATTGCACAAGTAGATGAGACTTCCAACTAATTTCCTGTATCTTCCAAAATCCACTGGAGGTGAAGTATCTTCAATAGATAATTTTGTGTTGACCTCCATGGGTGTAGAAATTTCCTTGCAATCCTCCATGTCGAATGCCTTCAATATCTGCCTTGCATACTTTTGTTGAGAGATGAAAATCTTCCCTGGTTCCTGCCAAACTTCAAGACCTAAGCAATAATGCACTAAGCCCAAGTCTGTCATTTCAAATTCTGAACTCAGGGCATCTTTTGTTTGTTGAAGAAGAGCATCATCATTTCCTGTAATCACAAGGTCATCTACATAGAGTACAAGCACAATTGTCTTCCCTCCTTTCTTTAGAACATACAAGTTAGCATCAGAAGCACATCTTTTGAACCCTAGATTCAAGAGATACTTATCTATCCGTTGGTACCATGCTCTAGGGGCTTGTTTTAGCCCATATAATGCCTTCTTCAGCTTACATACCTTGTTCTGTGAATGGGGAGCCTCAAACCCTGGTGGCTGAGACACATATACCTCCTCCTTGAGGTCTCCATTCAGGAACGCTGATTTAACATCCATGTGATAGACTGGCCAACGCTTATGTGCAGCCACAACTAGTACTACTCGGATAGTAGTCATTCTTGCAGTCGGGGCAAATGATTCACAAAAGTCAATGCCTTCAACTTGTGAGTAGCCCTGTGCAACAAGTCTTGCTTTATATTTTTCTAGAGTACCATCAGCCTTGTACTTTAGCTTCCAAACCCACTTGGTGCCAATGACTTTACGCTTAGGGGGTCGATCCACTAGCTCCCAAGTTCCATTCTTCATGATATTGTTGTATTCTGTTTGCATGGCAGCCCTCCAATTCGGATCATGGAGTGCCTCTTCCACATTGCTTGGTTCCTTCGCTTCTTCTTGAATGAGATCAGCCATCAAGGCTGTGTTTACAATATGGGTGCTTGCCCGTCTCTGTTCCTCTATTCTCTGTGATCGCCTCGGTCCATCTGCAACCTGTTCTAGTGACTGTGGGATGGGGTTTGCAGAATCATAGAACTGCCTCACCCAACGTGGCAATGGCTTTTCCACTTGGGTGTCGGCAGGTTGGTGACTTTTAGACTCATCATCTGAAGATGATGCTTCCTTCTCTTGTGTAGAAGGGATAGCTCTTGGGCCAGGTTCATAGTGGATTGCCCCTTCGCCTGATGATAAAGTGGAAGCTCTCTTATCCTCCTCCACTGCATGTGGCTGCTCCTCCTTGAACACCACATCAGGACTCGCCATGATCTTCTTAGCCTCAGGGTCATAAAGCTTATAAGCCTTCTTATCTTTGCTGTACCCTAGGAAGATACATTTGATGCTTTTTGGTTGAAGCTTGTTTCTCTCCCTATCTGGAACATGTACATAACATTCACTTCCAAATACTTTGAAATGGGAAACAGAAGGCTTTTTACCCGTGTAGGCTTCTTGTGGAGTCTTTCCATCAAGTGCCTTGGTGTAGCTTCGATTCAAGATGTAGACAGCAGTGTTGACAACCTCTGCCCAAAACTGATTAGGCAAACCCTTTCCTTTCAACATGCACCTTGCCATCTCCATGATGGTTCGATTCCGGCGTTCTGCAACACCGTTCTGTTGAGGACTATGTGCCACTGTGAGTTGATGCTTGATTCCCTTACTCTTGCAGAAATCTTCAAACTCTATTGATGTGAACTCACCACCACCGTCTGTCCTGAATTTCTTCATCTTCTTCCCTGTTTCAATTTCAACAAGCTGAAGCCATTCTTTAAACTTACCAAAAGCTTGAGCCTTATCGCGAAGGAAGTACACCCACATCTTCCTGCTATAGTCGTCGACAAGTAACATGAAGTAGGAAGATCCGCCCAAGGCCTATGTAGGCATTTTTCCGCACAAGTCAGCATGCACCAACTCTAGAGGATAGCTTGCCCTGTTCTTGCTTTCTTGTGGAAATGCCTTCCTCTGTTGCTTGCCCATCATGCAAGCTTCACATGGTTCCTTCATTTCTGCAATCGATGGTAGGTGTGCAACCATACCTCTGCGATGCATCTCCTTCAGTACAGGGTATCCAATGTGGCCGAATCTCTCATGCCATAGCTTACTTGTGCCCACATTTGTAGTGGCTGTAAGAGCACACAACTCATATAGGTTGTTCCTCCTTATGCCAGTCCCAACAATGTTGTTGTTACCGTCCATAATCTTAGCTCCTGTCTTACTGAAAGATACTTGATGACCTTGATCAGTTATAGAAGCTACTGAAAGTAGATTTCGTTTTATTTGTGGAACATATAGCACATTTGAAAGCTTTCTGATATCGCCATTAGAGTTAATGAAAGAAACCGTACCTTCGCCCTCTGCAGGACATCTTGCATTGTTTCCTACCTTTACTGTGATGGGTTCCTTTAGAGGCTGTAGGGAACTGTAAAGGTCTTTTCTACTCGTCATGTGACGAGATGCACCACTGTCCAACACCCATGAGTCATCTGTTCCTGAATCTTCAGCCGAGGAGCACACCTCCTCTATCGTAACAAATAACTCAAGCTCTGTTTCTGCTGTGTTGGCAGACTCCTTGCCCTTGCCACCTTTTGAAGAGCCACTCTTCTCTTCTGCCTTCTTGATGCGACAGTCTTGGATTCTGTGTCCCTTCTTCTTGCAGTGGAAACACTCTCCCTTGAACTTCTTTTTGTCGTTCTTCTTTTTGTCTCCATCTTTTGAAGAGTCTGTTTTGCCTCCTTTGGCATTTGCTGTGAATGCAGCATCTCCTTTGCTACCACCACTCCCTGCCTTGAGCCGCAACTCCTCCTCCATGAGTAAGGCACTGAATTCTTCAAAAGTTAGTGGTTGAGGTCTGATTTGAGTGTTAAGAGTAGTTACCAGACCATCAAACTTAGGTGGACAAATTCGAAGACAACGTCGAGCTAGCTCTTCACTTGACTTTTGAACACCTGCTCCCGCCATTTGATCTCGTAGATTCTTTATGCGAGTGATAAACACCTCTGCAGTCTCCCCATCAGCAAACCGTTCTGCTGCAAGCTGATTCTCCAAGTTCTGAATCCGTGTCTGATTACGAGTTTCATATTGATTTCTCAATATGTTCCATGCTTCACATGCCTTCGTAGTATGCTGAATGAGAGTCAGAACACTATCAGAAGTACTTGTAACAAGAGCACAGAGTGCATCTGCATTTCTACGTTTCCAAGCACGTAGAAGATCAGCATCAGGAGGAATCATTCGACCAGGAGTATTTGGATCAGGTCTTTCTTGGGGCTCATGATCAGTCCCAAGAACAGTCTCCAAAAGCTCATATGAATCAAGAATAGAAGTGATTTTGAACTTCCACAGGGTGTAGTTCGTACCATCAAGTTTACCTTCTGTGAAGGCTGGTGGCCGTATCCGCAATATTGGGATGATCGGCATCATTGCTGCTCCTGCTTGTGCGCCACCTACTCCTGTTGATGAACCACCTTGGCCCCCAGTCGTAGATGATGACGCACCACTTGACATCTTCTCTCTTTTGTTGTTCACAACTCTGCAACCTCTGCGTTTCTGCTTCTGCACCACTCAGAGCCTCCTGAGCTCTGATACCATGTAAGAAAATAACAGCACAGCGGAATAGACCTGTAGACAAAGTTGAGAGAAAAACGAAGACAAAGATAGACGCAGCCTGAGAGGTAGAGAACTCAAATTCTCAGATTGCAAAGCATAATGCAGTTACAATGATGGTGTTGTCCACCCGTGCGCTCCCACTGTGGAGCTTAGATGGCGATCTAGACAGACTCTAGATGAAGGGCTTACTAGTGCGCAATGCTATATAAAGCTCAATCTGGGCTGTGCTTATATAGCTTTTACAAGGCGGTTCGGTATAGATAAACGTAGTCGGGAGATACAAATTAGTCGGTAAAATATATGATCCGACAATATCTCCACGACCAGAAGTCCTACCGTCTCGGCCCTACGGGCCGGGGGGATAGGCCCCCCGGACCCCGCAGAAGGGGGCAAGCCCCCCTCTGCACTCCCCCCATTAAGGTTCTATGGGGAAACCGCGCGACGCCACAGGGCCTTTATTTTCACCTTAAATGATAACCCAATGGCTTGGAAGTTTATGCCCTACCTAACCTGACGGCTAGGCTCACAAAGATCATCTATAACCATCAACGGTCACACATAGACCTCATCTAACTTGGAAGTTAGGGTTCCACAAATGTCCGAGCTCTCATAATGGCTTCTCCTCATAATGGGGGCCTTACAACTTAGAGCACCATGGATCATTTGTGGTCACATGAGGGTGGAGTATTGAGCATATCTAACACTCCAAAGGTGCATGGGTGTACATGCAACCCTCTAGAGTTGGGCCTCATCGAGTTAGAGATCGTGGAAACTTAGATCTTCATTGGAAGGGAAAGTTACTTGGCTTCAAGAAGCATAGAGACAATGGGATGGTTGCTATTGTACAACATGTTTTTACAATGGCAACTATGAAACTTGAAAACTCTAGTAGTATGAGATATCCTGTGAACTGTAAGTATTATTCTACAATATTTTATGTTTTCTTGTGTCGGATATATTTCTGAACTATTTAGATATGTTTTTGTTTGTTTCAGATGTATTTCCTTCTACTTTGGTGGAAGAGCAACCACTTCATAGTCTTACAGGTACTTTTCAGGCATTGCATGCAGATGTTGGTGCACTAGTCTTTCCAAATATATCTCCTGCTCAACTTTACCATGATAGATTTTTCTTTTACACACATAGATATGTTGTACCCTCTACAATGAATGGTTTTGGAAGGTTAGAGAGAATTGAAGTACATTCTCTTCTTAGCTTGGAGTGGCCAAAACCTGATATATGGTCCGTATCATCTTTGAAGCAAAAGATGGTAATGGATATACATAACTCTTTGAAATTCACAAAAGTTTCTAGGTCTGTAGGTTTGCACTGGTCTTTTCCCATTCATTGTTTTGTATATTTATTCCAAGGATTCTCATTCCAAGAGACTTCCACCATGTTCATGTGTAAAGATATCACATATGAGCAAGTCGAAAGTCTTCTTGGTGAAAATTGGGGTTTGATGGAAGGAATTGCAAAAGGTGATAAATATCGCTGTAAAATAGGTGGAACAGGTATAGCATTTCGATATTTGAAACAACGTACTTCATTATACATCAGATTCTACTATGATCGTTGGATGTGCAAACTTGGCAAATGGATACCATTTCAAAGTTCAGAGGGATCTTTGCATTCATTTGAAATAAAGCTTAGATTGCCCAACAATGAAACAGAAACTATTTTAGTAAATAATCATTGGACCTTGGCTAATCTGAGAGAACACTTGATGATTATGGGGTTTGAAGGACTAACTCAATCCATCTTCAAAATTCAAGGACATAAGGTGAGAAATGTTTCATGTTTTTGTTAAAGTAATCTTTTTGTTATTGTTTATTTTACTTTAATGACTTCAATTTGTTGCAAATTGATTACAGGTGGGCAGAAGAATGGAATACAAAATGAAAGTCCCTGTAGATTGGAGCAAAGATGGAACAGAGCTCTCATTGTCATAGTTCTTTTGCAACCTGATAATGTCACTTCTTGGGACCTAGTCATTGTATCTCATGGTTTTTGCACTTTCAAGAACCTTGTAAAAAGTAGGACAATTGATTCATGTTAGATATTGTATATACCTTATTCTCTGCAATGATAATTTCAAAACTTTTGGAATGTCAAAAATTCTGTTCACTACTTTGAAATGTGGTTGCTCATGTTTTTTTCTGTGCATTATTTTGTCATCCGAAACTCATTTTTTGAAATTGCACTTCTTTATTCTATACTTTTAAAAGTGGCCCTAGTCAATTTAAAAACTTGAAACTGCTATAAAAATGGCTCTATGTGCTCATTTCTCACATTTGCACTCTCAAAGAGCTAGAAAGCACAGACTGCAAGCCTCTAGAAATCTCGCACGCAAGCAATGGCTGCTAGCACTTCCACTCCCATGAAATCTCCTCGAGATTTATTCATGGAGTTTTTGGAAACTACAGACTACAATGGTCGTACGGATTTGTATGACCTAGTCTGTAGAGTCCCTAATCTTGAAGGGACAATAGCCATGAATTCCGATGTGATCGATGAGATCACAGATTTTATGGAACTCTATATTTTAAGATATGCCATAGATATTCCAGCAGATGAGTGTAAATGGGTCCCTTGTGACTTGCTTTTTTACATTCATAAAGGAGATGAGGCATTTGCGAAGCGCTTAAAGCGTTTCATGGCGATTGCTGAGGCTTCAGGGCACCTGTTAGATGACACAGTGCCCTTAATTAAACAATTAAATAAGAAAAGGAAAATGGGAAGAAAATATCTTTCCTACATAGCAACAACAATCTTTTTTGTCAATGAGGAGCCCGAACCTTCACCCATGGACCTACCCCATCTTGTTACTGGGGGTTTTGTAGATGACAAGAAGGAACCGCAGACAGAAGCTCTCAACTTATTAGAAGAGAGTCAAAAAATTTCCAGAGAATTTCCTCAAGGAGTAGTGGACAAATTAAAGGAAGCCAGTACACAGAAGAGTCCACCCTCCAACTTAGACCCCGTGGAACCCACTCTACCAGAGGTAGAGATGGAAATGTTTTCAGTTGTACTTGTTGATGGAGAGGAATTTTTGTTCCTGCACGATATTGAGAAGGCATTCCGTCTACGCCTCGACGAATGCCTTAGTATTTTCAGCTCAACCTCGGATGTTCCCATGGACAACACTTCTGACATTATCGAAAAGGCAACAATTCCACTTGGTGAATCAGTTGCGGACACCATTGCATTTGTGTGTGAAGAGATTTTGAGCCATGCCAACCAAGATGCCAGTGAAGAAGATCTAGCCACAGCAAGGGAAAGAATTTTGGAGAAGAAGATTCCAACATCCCCTGTTGTGGAGCAAAGTGGCATGGCCCATTCATCAATTCCACTAGATGCAATGGGAAGAGGAGAGGATGAAGACAGGCTTCAAGATGTAAGTCTCTACTGACATTTATGGTTGTCTCATATTCATACAAGATGTATCTATTTAATTTTATGATTGTCTATGTGCAGGAAACAATTGAAGTGGATAAATTTGTAGCAAGGAGTGGTGGTGACCGTGTTTCCCGGGGCCATGGCTCTTCCTTGGCACAGTACATTGGAAAATTGCCAAAGGAAGATTTTGTAATAATCCACAAGGACTTTTCCCCTCAAGGACACTTCATGACTTGGTGTATGAAGGCCTTGAGTAAAGTTTTGTGCCTATCTACAATAATGCAAGGGACCAATTGTATATTTCTAGTTAGGAAGTCCCTTGCCCTTACTACCCTAGGAGTTAACTTTAGAGGAAAAATATTAGGTCAAATAGGAATAGCTTTGGGTCTTGGATTGACAGACCCTCAATTAATATCTCAATCAATTTTGACTTACCAATTGCCTCTATCTTTTCAGAGAAGAAAGAATGTAGTGGAGAGGCTCAAGGCCAAGAGCCAATTGTAAAAACTTTATAATACCAATGTTTTGTTTTTCCAATTTCCATGTGCATTCAATCTATTATATCTTTATGGTTTGACAATCTCATAACTTTTGCACAGTTTAATCAGTCTTTTTCCATTGTTTCTTGTAATTTGTGTTGGCCAAAATGCATGGAATGGCTAAGGAATGCAAAAAAAAGGCCTGCCACAGAAACGCGGGGATGGGCCCTGCAAAACTTTTGCAGGGCCCATCCCCGCGTTTTTGTGGCAGGCCTTTTTTTTGCATTCCTAGGCCATCCTATGCACTAGGTTACCTGTATTGCAAGTCTATCTTCTCAATTAGCACCTTCACTTGGGGAAATGTGGAACACTCTTCTTATATGCAATAATTAGAGAAAATTAAGACTCCTCTGGGTGCATATAAGCATGCAGTAGTAAATCAGTGCATGTATGTTCATAAACATTGCTTAGCTATTGGTCAGGGGTTTAGCATGCAGTGCACTCTAGCCAAGGCCAATCATATGCCCCCATGTGCATGGCATGGGTTTTCATGGCTTGGAAATGCCAAAAAAAGGCCTGCCACAGAAACGCGGGGATAGGCCCTGCAAAACTTTTGTAGGGCCCATCCCCACGTTTCTGTGGCAGGCCTTTTTTTGGCATTTCTTGGCCATGAAATGCATTAAATAGCATTACCACTTACAACAAGTACAGAAAAAAGAATGATACAACTATGAAAAACACTTCAAAGATGTACTGGAAAAACACACCTACAAACATAGGAGAAATAAACTTCAAAACATGTACACTAAGAGATAAACATTTGGGAGAGCAAATATGAGAAGACAAAGATTATATTCATCATTTGAGTTTTACAAAATATTCATCGTATGGGATATACAAAAGGTTATCCAAACAAGGGAGTACAAATTATGGTTAATGGTTATTCCCTCTAATTCTCCTAGCTAGCTGCAAATCTTTAGGTTGTATTGTCACTCTCTTTGCATGGATGGCACATAGGTTAGAGTCCTCCAACATTGATATAAGATACGCCTCTGCAGCTTCTTGGAGAGCTTCAATGGCTATCCCTTGGATACGAAGTCCAGCGCAATAGCGTTGGATCTCTTCCTTCACAACTCTTGCAAATGACCTTCGTGGAATCAGAAGCTCCACAGACTTTTGATAGTGTCGAATCTCCGCAAAGGCTCTGGTTTGCTTTCTGCGCCTTTGTGGTGCTCTTGCATTTGGGGGGATGTTGGGTTGTGGTCGTTGTGGTCTACGACGTGGTTGATAGTTCTTCTTTCTTCTTGGAGGACGCCTAGATGGTCCTGCCTCATCATTTACTTCCTCTGCCTGACCTTGCTCTCTTTCTTCATCGGTTGGTCTTTGTCCTTGTCCTGGGGGGAGTGTCTTGCCTCCTTGTGTTACTCGATGGTTCACGGGGATATCATCATTGTTCCATGGTGGCTCATTTATACTTTCTTCATCTGAGGAACTTGATAAATTTGATGTCTTAATCACAAATCGTCTATGTCCTCGTTGTTTGGGCCTTGCCTTCATTGGTGTCCTGATTGGGGGCTCATCATGAGATGCAGAAGGGGAATAATTTATTTCTTGGGATACATCTCTCTCTGGTGAACCTTCATCCCCCCGTGATGCAATGCTACCGGACTGTGTCCCTGCACCCGAGTTTCGTCTTGAAGAGTGGCTTGTGGTTCGACGCTTCTTGTGGGGTGTCATCCATGTTGGGCGCTGAGTACCTTGCACATGGCTAGGGTAGACGACATGATCCTTCCTAGCAGTCTGCTTTGTGCGTGCCATTCTCTTAGGTTGTAAAGTGGTAAAATGAGGAAGGACACCTCTATTTATAGGCTTTCACTTATGAATTGTCCTATTCACATTTAAATGGATAAAAATTAGTTTTAAGACATTAAAAGTATATTCACAAAAATAGTAGAATTTTATTTGAAGTGAAAGGGGTTATAAAAACCTTGAAAAGTATAATGCATTTTAAGAGTTTGGAAATTATTTCCAAGCAGAACCCTCGTGGACTCTTTGTGCACGCCATTGGGCGTGATGTTCGGGTCCTGACGATGACATCCACTTCTCTCTTGCAATATCATGTTGTAGCTTTCGTGTAATCTTTGCTATTTGTGACTCACATGCCTTTTCCATTACATATTTTCTAGCAAATGTCGCATGAAAGAACCAATTGAACATTTCTTCTAAATAGTTTAATTGGAGTAGACCACCCCCATGACGAGTGTTTTTAAAGTAAACACCTCTAGCCCTGTAATGTGACTTCTCCATTCCTTGTGTACTAAAAATGTCCAGTGACCCATATCGATTCATAAAATATGCTCCATGTGCAAAAAAAATATGCTATGATCTGGTCAATAAGATATACACATAGTGTTTAAGACCAAATAAAAAAATATAAGAGAAACTTACTATGTAATGTGTAATGTTGCTTTCTCCCCAAGATAAGATGAATGACTGTGTAAACTCCTTCAAAGTCACTTGGAATAATTCTCGTTGTGAAGCATTAGTGGAAGCCAAACACATCAAATGTAACAATTGATCGAACGATGACCAAACCTTCTTTCGCTTGTTAATGAGATCAACCTGACTATCATTGTCAGTTGTAATTGAACAGAGGTCCTTCCAAAGCTCCCATTTCCCATCATCTTGACTATTCACATCTTTTTTAAAGAAACGTCGTGCCTTCTTCCCAGTCATTGAAACTTGTTGTAAAATCTCTTGAGACTCACCATACTTCTTAACAACTAAAGATACGTGGCCACCATGACAACCTATAGAATTCAAAAGATCTTCTATTTTCTGGATTGCTATTGTAGACCTCTCTAGTGGTTTCATTGCAAATGCATATTCAACATGGAGCTTCAAAAGCCTATCAAAGATCCTCATGAATGCATGCAAAGTACAAAAGTGAACATTGACTAATGGAAATGGGATAATGGGGTTCCAATCATTGCTTATTTTATCACGAGTCGGTTCCTGTAACATTGGACACCTCAAAAGTGATATCTCCCATTCCCTGTGATTCAATGAGTATGTTTCATCAATTTCTTCAGAGTCATCAACTCTCGTCAATGCCCTTGCATGTTTAGACTGTCTCTTAGATCCTTTGTAACCTTGTGTATAATATGGGCAAGGATAGAGAGAAGATGCTCCTTGTTTACAACCTAACATGCATTTTATACTCTTAAGGTCTCCACCCAAATGCCATTCTACATCAAAATCACCTATATCATCTACAAAAAGCTTTTGCCCATGTATTTGAGAAGAGATTACTTCCGTAATCCATGGAGTCCTACTAAAAATCCATGAAATAACATTATTTGTTTCTTTGGGAACTTCTATAGCACCTAACCACCAGATATCTCTCTCTGATTGCACACTGTAAGTCAAATGGTCCCTCCCTCCTAAAGTTTCATCACTCATTGCATGGTCCATAATTTCGTTCATTAGCGTCACACTCAACCTTTCTAGTCGCTGACCCTTTATGATTTGACACTCATCAAGCTTCAGTATGAACTTGAACTTAACATTACAGTCTGCACAAAAGAGAAAACATTATCTTAATATGACACTTGAATGCAATAGAACTTCAACACCAAATAAAATGTAGTAGGGGTACCTTTGATTGTTGAACTATAAAAGTGAACCATTGCTTGTTGAAGCTTCTGAAGATCCACAAATATATTGTTGAATTTAGTGTAAGTAAATCCTTGTGTAGATAGGATTTTTGATTGCTTCTTGGGAATATTTGGATGATAAATAGAGGCAGGCATAGTTTCTTCTATGAATAAATATTGTCCAATAGTACGAGTCACATCCTCATTTGAATTTTTTTTATTGATAGACATTTTATATGGGCATGGAAATATACTTTGAGAAATACCTTGTGATTGTAAGGCTTGCCTGAGAAGGGTGTACATTGCAGTATATCCATTTCTACTGATGCCTGCTTCGTCACATATTGCCTGCACATCTTGCACTGTGATAAGATTTTTTAACTTCTTTGAAAACTCAGCTTCAACAACAACTCTAATACACTTTCCTATGCGTGAGTCTAAAGTAGAAGTGATTTCTTTGGTGTTTATACAGCTATTCATCAGCTTGAATTGGTCTTGTGTTGTTGATGAAGCAGTTATGTCTTCAATAAACGACCTACACAATGAAATATTCCATTACAAATCTTCATTAAAACATATAAAAGTAAAACAAACACTCACCTTGTTGCATATATACGTCGTTTGCGTGCTCCACCACCTTTTGAAAGAGCTTCAAAGGATGACAATGATCTTTTCCTATGTCTCATACCAAGTGGAGTCTCTTTCAGCTGCTTGAGATTGGGCAGTTAACTTTGAAATTGTGCTTTGTTTTGCTTCAGTATCCTGTTCCAAATCTGCAAGTTGTTTTTGTAAAGATATGATTGTGCTTTCTAAAGTGACCACCCTCATATGATGGATGTGATGTTGTTGGAACCAATACTTAGCAGTAGCAAGTGAATGTGTAGATAATCTCTTGCAGTAACCTAATAGTCCAGCTTCACCCGCACCAATGAACTGAAGTAAAGTTGAGAGGTTATGGAATGTTGGATGGTAAGAAGATATTGGATCAAGAGGATAGAGTGAACCATGAGCCCAAAGATCAATACTTTTTTCTCCAGCTGCACGACGTTCATTTTGAGAATTGGCATCATTGTTGCATCGTGTATTTGGAGCAAACTCTCTAGGCACACGAACATGGATACTTGTTGATGCAGGAGCATGAGGACGTTCTACTGTGAAGTTTGTGATACATGTCAACACCATCTTTGCTAATGACCAACAATATCAAAAACAAAGATGAAAAACCGGTTGGAAGGGAGTCTAAAGCATAGGTTTTGCTCAAAAAATGTGTTTTCTTGTATGTGTATGGGTTAAAGTGTATTTTTCCACTGAGTATGGCTGAAAATGATGAAATTTGAAAAAAGTCATTTTTTGGGGGAAGCATAGTCACGGATTTGATGATGTGGCACTTACTTTTGGAGGGAGTTTGAAAATTATACTTTTTCTAAAAGAAACTTCAGAAAATGGGCCCAAAAAAGTGACTTCTGACATATATATTAAAAAATAGGCTCTTTTGAGTTAATATACACTGAAAATGAGACTTTTTAAAAAAATTCATTTTTTTATTCAAATACATGTACGAGTTTGATGATGTGGAAAGTAGATTCTCTTTCTCTCTCTCTAGAATAAGAAAGAGAGAGGCCTATTGAAGCCTAAAAAAAAGCCTACTCCAGCCTACTAAAAAGTGCCCTATTAAATGCACTTTGTCCCCTTAAACAAGAACAGAATTAAGCTTAATCCCTAAAAATTAGGGATCCTTACAAGGCCCATGCAGGGTTCATTTTTTCCCCTAATGTTGGCTTGGTTGTGAAATTTGTTGATGATAGATGTACAATTCATGATCTATCAAATGGAAATATCATTATTGCTTTTAGCATTTTATGTCATGGGATATATGAGCTTATAGACTATGCAAAATGTGTGAATGATTCATCATGTGCAGCTCAGGATTCTCATGCTATGATAGATGCAAAGCTTTGGCATGCGTGCTTTGGTCATCTGAATTTTACGTCTGCAAAAATCTCAAATGCTGTCCTCTTTGCTCAAACTCAAGGCATCTGGTAAATATGTATGTGAAGGCTGTATTTTGGGCGTTCCTTCTTTCCAAAAGATGGTTCAGTTCGAGCTACTAAAAAATTGTAGCTTGTTTATAGTGATGTCTATGGTCCTATGCAGACATCTTCTTTTGGGAACTATTTTTACGTTGTGACTTTCATCGATGATTTTTCTAGGCATGCATGGGTATATCCATTGAAAGAAAAGTCAGAAGTGTTTATCTCGTTCAAAGAGTTTCTAGTTTTGGTTGAAAATTTGTCAGCATATAAAATGGACACCCTCCATTTTGATTGAGGGGTGAATATATATCTTCTGATTTTAGTGCATTTCTGGTTGAATGTGGGATAAAACATCAGTGTATAGTGCCATATACACCTTGACAGAATGGAGTTGCTGAAAGGAAGAACATGCCACTCATGGAGATGGCAAGGTATATGGTCAAGAGTCAAGCTTTACCACAGTTTCTAGCTTGAGGTTGTTATGTGTGCAACATATGTACTTAATAGGTGTCCTACTAAAGTGCTACAGTCTATCACTCCATATGAGGCTTGGCATGGTTGTAAGCCATCTCTTGCTCATCTATGTGTTTTTGGTTATCTAGCATATGCATTAATGGCTGAACAACAATACAAAAAACTAGATGATAAGGTAGTGAAATGTATTTTTGTTGGGTATAGTTCTGAAAGCAAAGGCTATCATCTATATCATCCACAGACTAAACGCATCTTGGTTAGTCGTGATGTTGTTTTTGTGGAAGATTCTATTCAGCCATTACTTTCATGTACTAAGGAGACATCAGTTAGCTCCAAAGACATATATGACACTTTGTTGCCTCTTTTTACAAGTAGATAGTCTAGTGCTAGTCCTAATGAGGCAACTTCTTAGCCTTTACATGTTTCATGTGATGATGCAGATCATTCCATTTCTGATGCAGATTTACATGATGCACGTATTTATGAGAGAGTTGATATTGAGGAGGCAAAAACTATGCCGAAATTGCTAGTGCAAACTTTACATGATAGCAAATTAGATACATTGTTGTCATATCATACTCATTCAGGCAATCATAGTGCTTCTTTTGAATCAGATTACTATGTTATGGCTACCTCGATTCTTTATGATGATAATGAGCTAGTTTCATTTGATGAAGCACAAAATTCAAAAAATTGGGTGGTTGCTATGTAATCAGAATATGATGCTATCATGAAAAATGACACCTAGTCTTTATGTGACTTGTCTCTTGGCAAGAAGGCCATTGGCACTAAGTGGGTATACAAGCTAAAGCATAAGCCTAATGGAACAGTTGACAGGTATAAGGCTAGGCTTGTTGCAAAGGGTTATGCTGAGGAAAGAAGCACTGATTTTGATGAGGCCTTTGCTCTTACATGTTGAATGGCTATTGTTCATAGCATCTGTGTAATTTCAACTCATCATGGTTGGCATGTATATCAACTGGATATTAAAACTGCATTTGTGAATGGTGACTTACATAAAGAAGTGTATGTTTTTTAGCCCCCTATCTTTGTGCAGAATGGGCATGAAAATCAAGCATGCACATTGAAAAAGGAATTATATGGTTTGAAGCAAGCATCACGTGCTTCATATGAAAAAAACCATGCCTATTTGATTGCACATGGTTTTGAGAAAAGTCCAACTAAGAGCATCGTATGTGTTAAGCATGCAAATGATGTGCTTCTGATCATTGTTGTCTATGTTCATGACATGCTGCTCATTGGTCCTCATGAAAAGCATATTGGTGACTTTAAGAGATTTGCGTGCCTCATTTGAGATGTCACATTTGGGGCATTTGCATCATTATTTGGGCATTCAGTTTATGCAAGTTGATGGCGGAATAGCTTTGTGTCAAATAAAATATACTATAACATTATTGCAGTGTTTTGGCCTTGACAATTGTAAACCTATTGCCACTCTTATGGAGATAGGTTTATGGTTGAGTCTTCATGATTTTGGAGATGCATTTGATGTTGTTCTTAATCACTAGGCTATTGGATGCTTGATTTACTTATGCATTACTCAGCGAGATATTCAGTTTGCGGTCTCACAGATGAGCAAGTTTATGCATGGCCCAGGTTTCAAGCATCGGCAAGCGGTTAAGCACATCTTTGGCTACTTGAGTGGTAGACAACTACTTGGATTGTTTTATCCCAAGGGGGGATCACTACTGCCAGATTTACATGATTTTTTTTTTACTCTGATTGGGTTGATTGCTTTGACACTCGTGTGTCCACTAGTGGCTTTTGCTTCATGCTTGGTAGCTCATGTATATCTTGGTTGAGCAAGAAGAAACCTACTGTGCCCACTTCTAGTTGTGAGGCTAAGTATAGGTAGCTTTCACAAGGACTATTGAGTGTGTGCATGGCTCAGACACATTATGGCTGATTTGGGTGTTGGTCAGTCTTTTGCCAGCACTATCTTCACTGACATTCAGAGCACATTAGCAGTTGCAGGGAACCTTGTGTTCCATGCTGGCACTAAGCATATTGAGGTGCACTATCATTATGTTAGGGAGAGATTCTCTGCTGGAGAGATCAGTGTGGCATATGTGCCCATACAAGAGAACATTGCAGACTTTTTCACAAAGGCTCTACCTAAGTAGAAGTTTGAAGCTTTCCGCAAAGCTTTGGGTTTACTTTCTTTTGTGGATTGATTCCACATAGCTTCGCACTTCCTTATACATGAGTGCCAGCTCCTCGTTCACCGCATCACTCTGAGGGGGGATTTGTTGATATATTTAGCTAGTGATGTGTATGAACACACTACGACCATTGGGGCACTTTTTTCCTTCTTTAGGAGGTTTTTTCCCGTGACTTGTATATAGCTTATAACCTTAATAAATAACTTATCTCTGTACATTCTTCATAATACATTAAGTAGGGTGTGTTTTGCTCCAAGCTTCTTCTTCTTCCTTGTGTTGTTCGCATGCTTCTGTAGACCACAAGCGCGAACACTTTCCAATTGTAATCTTTTATTTCAAGGCTGACAACAAACATGAACACATACTATCGTAAATGGATCTCAAGGCATTGATATATGTGTTAAAATAATGGGATAGAATTTCATGATATAGTTAGCTGTTGACATGGATTTCTGAGCAACGGTCAAAAATTAATTAGCTTTCACTAGTTGGATATGTCAGAGACATTTAGTAGAATTTTTTCTAGCCAAATTGGTGAAATATAGTTATCAAATATTTATATCACAAAAAGATAAATATAAATTCCTTTCGTTATCAAAGGTCTCAAACCTATTACATTCCTAGAATGAATTATTATACATCATATAGCTTGAGTTTATTAGGTATGAGTGCTACCAAGATGTATATGCTACATAGTACAAAAGTAGTAAATAACCAATTGAGAGTTTTTTCTCCTTTTCTTGAAGTATAAGGAGGGGAAAGATCACAACACCATCAAAAGATAAGGCCATGTACATCATGATCATTGAATGGGATATATGTAGAAAAATTGGATGGAGGTGCTCTTGTATGTTGGGATCAAGAAACCATACCTAGATATCTTGGATGCATGTCTCTTCCCCTTTATCTCTTCTCCTCCTCCCTCAAAGCAGTGATTTATTTTCATTTGCTTCATCTGAAATCAAATGTGGGAGCAAAATCTAATTTGACAATAAAATAAGTGGATAAGGCTCGGTATACCAGACTTATGCAAATTAATGCACTTTTAGCTTTTGGTCCTATATTTCCACTTGAGTTTAGCAAATATCCGCGCTTTTGACTACTTGGAAACCCCTCTTTTCCCTCTTGGGTTTCTTTCCCTTGGCTGGTGCACACTCACCTGCGTTCACCCACTCCCTCACGCATTCACACCCACTCACATATAAAATCGCACACCTCTCTCACATGCACACTTACTTCCACCTCCATGCATTCACCACCAGCCCTCACCCCTCTCTCTACTCTCCTTCTCTTTTACCCTCTTAGCCTCACTTTCTTACTCTCTTGCACTCTCCTTTTTTTTTCCTCTTTTACACACACGTTCCTCTATGCTCATGCACACATGCTCCTCCCTTTTGTTCTCACTCCACTCACTCCCTTACACATCCACGCACATGTGTACTTCACACCCGTGCACATATGCAAGAGTCAACATCCATCTCTTACTGGTCCTAGTCTATGATGCATATTCAGAATGTGGGATTAGGCACAGAGACACATATGAACATGATAGCTTACGCATCTGGATGCAAAGAGTGACATGGAGAGATTCGTGAGCAGTAAGTCAAGTGGGTTTAACCTGTAGGATCAATTAACTATTTCAAAACATCAAAAAACATCAGAATTTGATCACTATTCAACCTATCTCATAGTTCCTAGAAGACTGATATTCATGTATGCTAGTTGCACAAATACCCGTGTCAAGAGTTACAGCGCTATCCCACCACCAACAGCTTTAAATGGGGGGGGGGAGTATATCAGATGACGTTGGGGCATATTCAGAATGTCAACATGCAAGAAGATTATGCTTCAGTCCATCCTGAACGTATGGTCGCATACAAGATTGCAGAATTCCGATCAACAGAGAGAAAGCACCATACAATGACCTCAATCCATTTCGTCTTTGCCCAAAGAAACTACGTGCAGAAGTTGATGATAGCATGAAGATAGAACTATCTGTTTTGATGATGAGCAATCACACATTCCTCATCTACCGTAGCAATATCTATATGACCAAAGTCAGGAATCGAAGATGCTCGAAGTTCACAGACATTACATCGTATGAAATCCTACAGAGAGCTAGAGTTTGAACCGGTTGCTTCCACATCTGTCCATGCACTTTGAATGCAGGTGTTCTCCTCCAATAGCCTGCTTGCCTCTATCTCTCTCTCGACCTTTGCAGACATATGCCTTTCTTCTACCAAATGCGCAAACCCGGTCAGATGGCTTCGGGCAGCACCTTCCTGAAGTCCCTTGATGATTCTCGAATATATATTGTCCTCCCTTCTAGACGAGACAGCAGCCTATCCTCTTGATGTGTTGCCTTCTTGAGAAGACCCCCTAGCTCTCTAGTGCTTGCCTTCAAAACAGCAGTCGGATAGAACAGGACCCTTTCAGCATTTTTCTGAGATCAGGAAGAACCCTCGAGCACAGAAGAGTTCCCCTTCACTCCGAACAGAACGATGTGATGCCCAACTTAATAAGGGCGGCAGTTTCCCCCTTCTACTTCATGCTTTTCACCTCTTCGACACCAACCTTCTTCAATCTTGTGCATCGTTGATTCAGCTGCACCGTCACATTTGGCCCCTGGATCAAGAACCAAAACATACTTGAACACTGATGGTCAATTAAACATCAAAGTACATCTTTGAAGTCGCCCATATACTCTTCACGCCGGGTTCTTCATCTTCACTCTCACTGCTGCTAGAACATGACTCGGAAATTGAATCCTCCAAAAGAAACTTTGACACCTGTGCTGTGAGCAAGGGTTTCAGGACCAAAGACCCACCAGTGCATATGGGACATGAAGGAGTGCCTTTCGCTCTACTTTTAAACCAAACCGGCCTTTTGCAGATCAAACAAGATGCTCTGTTTGATGCATAGAACCAGGTAGGATAACTTTTCAAAGTATTTTTGAAGCGAGCCCTCCAATCAATAGATTCGTTAGCCCTTGCTTGACTGTCTTGGCCCTTATGAATGAGATTTATTTTGTAACTATAGATGCTTGTGAGGCTGACATCACAAAGGTTCTTCCATAGCAATTCATCAAGTGGTGCTGCATTCCATGATCTGCAGACACATGATTGTGCATCTAGATAACTGAATATCACCAGAAGATTGTCCTTTGCAAAGTCCATATCTCCTTCACCACATTCACTTTCATGCTGTAGAATTCTGTTGCACCTCCTATGTGCTACAACAGCATGCTTGAATTTAGCAACAACTTGAGTTTTCTTCTGCCGTGGAAATACATTTTCAGCGGCTTGCACTGGCTTCACCACACATGACAGATGAAGATTTGTCTGCAGCTCTAGAAGTCGGTTGATTGCAAAAAGCACATCCTCAAATATAAGAATTTGCAACTTCTTAAGAGCATGCCCATACGCTTTTTGCAGAGTCACGGTAAGCTCATTGCAAGCCGGTTCGAAATCAATGCTGCATGAAACGTCTTGAGAGAGCAGGCCTCAGTTCTAGCAATTCATATCGTTTCTGCATCGAGTGTTTCAACCACTTGCACGGACAGGAAAGCCCTATGGATATTCAAGGACAAGGTATGGAACAAAGCCAAAATAGTGGGTCCTTCCCTGCACCAAACTGCCAGTTATTACTAAAGCACCACTACCCCCGTCGATACAGAATGCCCTTCTCTTTGGTGCTTCAAGGCATAGATTATATCCACAAAAGTCACGGTCCTCCTGTGAGTAAGCTCTGTCTCTGTCCCCCCGGCTCCCCGAACTGCCCTTTGCCAAAGCTGCTCATACCCTCTACTTTGTTACATCTGAGTCTCTCACCAGCTCCCCCAACTTCTCCTCGTTAGCTTGATAAGGCCGAGTGAGCCCTTCCAATCCCCTTGTGGTATTTGCTACTGTTCTCTGTCCGAGGAGAAAGAGAAAAACTGAGACAGCCTGACCCACCCACACTCTTTAACAGTCGGTCCCCTCCATCAGCTCCCTCCGATGGGCACCAGCAAAACAAGAACTTCCCCTCCGACACATCCTCAGAGCCTCCACCACTTATATGCGCAAATGTTTTTCAAAGATTTTGCTATTGCAGCTGATTCAACCCCCCCAAAACAAGTAGAGATGTTCGTTCTCCTCTTCCTTCTACCACTCTATCTTCAAAAAGGCAACACCTCCACCTGGAACGATACCCTCTTCAGATTCTCTCCTTGTTTGCTAATGGAGAACTCTGCAATCACTCCCTCAAATGGGCACACCCCCAATCAACTAGGGTCACCAGTTCACCAAAGCTGAAAAAGCTCTTCCCCCAATATCTCCTGTTCCACTAAGGAAATGCAAAGTAGAAGAATAAATCCTCCTTGTCCTCCTTCACGTGTGCACACCGGTGACTCCTTATTAGAACAAAAGAAGAAAACACTTCCCTGTGAATGGATGCAAGGAGTGCTCCTCGAACCCCCAAAGCGGCCACGAACAATTACTGCTCTCCGTCCTCTCTTTTCCGCTGTACTTGCACACCTGCACATAAAAAAACGAACCAAGAAAGGAAGCTTCCCAAAAAACTCCCTCCTCAGTCACCAGCATCTGCACGACAAAAACCTCCCCCGTTCGTTTCCTTTAATAGCTCCTATCCTGGTTTGTTGAAGCATAGAATCGACAATCTCAGAAATCATGCCCGCAAGTATGAGTTGCTTGCTACACTTAATGAACAATCCCTTACATCCTCTTAACCTTGACCTCCATTTCAGGCATGGACAGCACTGTCTTGGAAACGCCTTTGTTGTGGATAACACTTTAGAGGTTGTTTCCTATTGGAAAGGTAAGAACTCGGGCAGCTTCCAAGTAGAAGTGGATGCCAAAGTTTTCGTGTTAGTGTGCTGAACAATTATGCTAGCCATTCAAACTCATATCCACAAAACCACCAAACGGACCAGCCCTCCTCATATGGATGTCTGTATGTCGATTGAGAGAGAGAAAAAAAAAGAGTGAATGCACTAACCCTTCCCTCTGAATGTGCTTTTGCATGCACTTGCACACATCGCCAGCTGCCCGTCGCGTTTCTCCTTCATCACCTATGCATAAGCTCACCCCGAAGGACAAACCCCCCAAATTGATTCCCGCTTTTTTATGGTTGATTTCTTCTTGCCAACAACGACGACCTGCAGTGATCTCCCTCAAAAAAGCAAATGCCTCCCTTTTCTACTATACTGTATAGCTGCATCGACCTCAATATGTTCTCCTCGACACTCAGAGCGAGAATGGAATAGGCGACGAAGAAGACCCCCCTTCTCTGTGCCTCCTGTCGAACACCTCTCGGGCAGCTCTCACTGAGTATCTCCCCCCCTCCAAATATACGCAGAGAATGACCTAGGGTACTCCGAGCCCGCTTCTTCTCCCCAACAAGTCCACAGAACCCCCGCAGAGCTGTTGCCTCCACCCCCTCTTTACTATGTCAGCCAAAATTAGCAATCGACCCCCCCTGAGCTGCTGAACGCTCCCATACAATGCAGCCAACCTTTCCCTCGGGTCCTTGGGTTGTTTATAAACAGCAGACTGACAATCCACTCTCTTGAAGGAATTCGGTGCCATCCATCTGCATACATCACAGTCTATACAGCTCCGGTCAACATAAAACTCTCCCTCTACATTCTGAGGGCGGCAAGTCAACTTTCCAGTAGAGCACCTAATATTATGAGCTCTCTTGCACAGTCCTCTTTCCTTGGCACTCGTGTTGTACTAGTCCATGACATGATCTCAGAGATAGCCCGCACACCTTCTTCCCTCTTCCAAAATAGTAGATCCCCTAGAGATAGATGCCTGAATGATTCTACATTTCCCTTGCAAAATCTCCTGAAATGAAACAGCTACTCTGCAAATGAAAGTACGTTGGTGCAAAAAAAACAACAATATATACAGCTAACATACTCCCCTCCTGCTTGCGAAGTCGTCCTCGACAAGCCAAATATGTTCCTGCATCCTTGCAACCCACATCAAGTCATCCAAACATTTCCACAAATAAATTACCTATTCCATTCTTTTCCTAACGAGGTACCTGTAATCATATACTCAACATCGATTAGTATCAAAATTAATCACATTACTTACTAACCTCATGTACTTTCTTTCATCTTCAACTCTCGTGTCCTTCGCATCTGCAAACTTATCAAAAGCATTAAACCACTTTTCATCAAAATGCAAATATATTTCAGAACAACGGGAACCGACACATCATGAATCCACATCACACATGCATGATTGCCGCTTTGCACACACCATGTACTCATACAAGCAGAAATAATCCCCACATTCCCTTCTCAACACTTCCATCTATACAATCACTCCCTCATTTCTCTTCCCATCTCTAACCCAAATTCTCTCGTCCATTTCCCGTTTCCTTTCCACCTAGAGTTTTCTATTCCCACTTACCTTTTCATCTACTATGTGCTCTTTCGTTCATCAATCACATCCTATGCTTGGTCACCAACCCACCTCTCTAATTTGACGAATATACGGCAAAGACCTCTCAAGTCTAACGTGAGCTCGCCTCGACAGGACCACTCATCATCAACGAGATTCAGGACTTATCAAGTTGTCATACCACCTAAGAGCCAAACTGAACACTTCCTAAGAGTTCGCAGACGAAGAAAGCAACTAGCACGCTTGGATCCCTCGAGTCCAAGTCTTCCACAAACACTTCGCAGCCAAAACCCTAGCCGAGCTTAAGCTTCGATTCGACATGCCTCATCGGGAGTCCACACATTCCCATATCCCCACAACACATACACATACCCATCCAAGCATATCATGCTCTCTCGCCTCTCTTTTGTCTCCCCTCGAGCGAGGAATTTTTCTCATTCATTTTTTTTCACATTTCTCTCCTTTTTTTTCATCATTTTTTTCACATATTTACTCACACTTGCCGGCCTACGCCGAAGCTGGGTGCGACTCGTGGCCCTGACCACCCGGTCAGGTTTGCTCCACCCATCTACCAACCCGACGCAGCGTGCGACACACATACAACTAGCCCTATGTGAAACTGACGTCGGTTCGTGGCTTTGACCACCCAGCCAAAGTGGGTCCACCCACCTATCGGCCCACATAGGCGCGTAGCCACACGCACACATACTCATACATATACATTTTTTTCGTTTTTTTTTCATTCCCGCATCTCGAGAATTAGGAGACAAAAGAAAGGAACTTTTCCCAACCATCCCGATCACGACACACACACATATATCCCCCCATGGAAATCCCGATGAAACACATCTCCTCTCTGCCGCTACTCAAGCCAAAATCCGACCACTAATGTCATGGTCCACTTTTCCTCTCGAAACCCGCACACACTAACTACCTTGCCAACCTGAAAACCCCAAAAAATGCCACTTCAGTCCTAAGCATACAGCCAACTCGATCCATCCGTCCTCATATCTCTGATTTGCAATCCCACAAAGCAAACCCTAATCAGACCCAAGCCATCCTCACCGACATCCATCGCATCCTCTATTCCTTCCTCACCTCCAACCTCTGCCTCGCAGAGATTCCACATGACCTGGTAAATGACTTGGGAAACTACCATTACCCATTGTGCCCCTCAATGACTCAAGCCTCGCTGCGAAGTCCCTTAATCCTTGCTTGTTGTACTCAATATCACTATGATATTGGAACAGGTCAGATTCAATGCCTCAGAATGGATTCCATATGTTCTCCATCTCTTCATCCTCTCTCATCCTTTTTTTAGATCCGAGGGGAATATCCTCCCTCTTCTCAACTCGAACGGTCAACTTCTCGACTTCCTCTCTAATCGATCTTTCCTCCCAAATCCTATTCATATTTTCTACATCCAGATCATCTACCTTCTTCGACAATTCATTCTTCATCCTTTCTAACTCTGCTCCGAACGCATCCAACCTATCCAACACCGCTTTCAGCTCTTCCTCCATTTTCCCTGCTCTCAGGTCCTCCAATTGCCCTCGCATCTCATCATCTTTCCGATTCATCCACCTACCGAGCTTGCTACTCAGCTTTGCATTCTCTTTCTCTACACGTCTCACTTTCTCATCACTCTCTCCTTGGGCACGCTGCATCCTTTCTAACTCCAGGTGGACATCCTCACCGGCTCTACCTGCTTGATCACTATATTTAATGATCAGACTTTGCACTCTTTCCATTTCTTTCTCTATTTGCTCAAGTCTCTTTATCAGGCTCTCCTCATCTCTCTCGAACTCCTCTTCGATCGCAACTCCAAAGCAGTCGCCTACCATGAAGCCGGATTTCAGGTCCAAGCTCAAGTTTTCACTCTCAGGCCTCACAAGGTCTTTCCTCAAGCTTTTGTTTACTCTTTTCCACTCCTTGTTTTCGCTTTTCAACACTCGTACTTGCTTTTCCCAAGTTCTTAGGACCTCGGTCATTTTCTCTTGATTTTCCTCTAATTTCGCTATTTTGATCCTCTCGTTATCTCGCTCCACATGCAACCAATTGACTTGACAATCCAAGCTCTTCACAACTTCTATCAAGTCTCGATCATGAGATCAAGTGTCCTTGCTTTCACTTGCTCTCGCAGTCTCCGTCGACGAAGTAACTCCACCCTTGTCAACTTCCACATACAAAGAGGATAAACTCCTTTCGGATTGATTCGTTGCGACCTTTATGTCAGTCACCTCTTTTGAGCCACACACGTGCTCGCATAGTCTCTTTTTCCCACAATCCACACATGTGGGGACAAAATCCAACGGGGTGCATACACGAGGGCAATATTTGGCTATATGCCCAATCTGCTCGCAACACCAGCATCTCACATAATTTGATATTGGGCCAAATCGCCACCCTCAGTTCACATGATGTCTCATGGTCGGACGAGAACATATCCATCTATTTTGTCCAAAATTCCTTTGCCTTATATTCGCTCTCTCAAAACTAGAGGCTTGTGTTTGTTGGGCCATTTCTTTAATGAAGGTCAAAGAAGATCTGGGATCGACTTGGCTGTGCCACATGATTGGGGCACCAAGCGAACTCGTAGCAATCTCTCTGAGATATGCTAAGCCAATCCCCAGTAGGATCGCCAATTATGGATAAGGCTCGGTATACCAGACTTATGCAAATTAATGCACTTGTTTAGCTTTTGGTCCTATGTTTGGTCCTATATTTCCACTTGAGTTTAGCAAATATCCGCGCTTTTGACTACTTGGAAACCCCTCTTTTCCCTCTTGGGTTTCTTTCCCTTGGCTGGTGCACACTCACCTGCGTTCACCCACTCCCTCACGCATACACACCCACTCACATATAAAATCGCACACCTCTCTCACATGCACACTTACTTCCACCTCCATGCATTCACCACCAGCCCTCACCCCTCTCTCTACTCTCCTTCTCTCTTACCCTCTTAGCCTCACTTTCTTACTCTCTTGCACTCTCCTTTTTTTTTCCTCTTTTACACACACGTTCCTCTATGCTCATGCACACATGCTCCTCCCTTTTGTTCTCACTCCACTCACTCCCTTACACATCCACGCACATGTGTACTTCACACCCGTGCACATATGCAAGAGTCAACATCCATCTCTTACTGGTCCTAGTCTATGATGCATATTCAGAATGTGGAATTAGGCACAGAGACACATATGAACATGATAGCTTACGCATCTGGATGCAAAGAGTGACGGGGAGAGATTCGTGAGCAGTAAGTCAAGTGGGTTTAACCTGTAGGATCAATTAACTATTTCAAAACGTCAAAAAACATCAGAATTTGATCACTATTCAACCTATCTCATAGTTCCTAGAAGACTGATATTCATGTATGCTAGTTGCACAAATACCCGTGTCAAGAGTTACAGCGCTATCCCACCACCAACACCTTTAAATGGGGGGGGGGGGGAGTATATCAGATGACGTTGGGGCATATTCAGAATGTCAACATGCAAGAAGATTATGCTTCAGTCCATCCTGAACGTATGGTCGCATACAAGATTGCAGAATTCCGATCCACAGAGAGAAAGCACCATACAATGACCTCAATCCATTTCGTCTTTGCCCAAAGAAACTACGTGCAGAAGTTGATGATAGCATGAAGATAGAACTATCTGTTTTGATGATGAGCAATCACACATTCCTCATCTACCGTAGCAATATCTATATGACCAAAGTCAGGAATCGAAGATGCTCGAAGTTCACGGACATTACCTCGTATGAAATCCTACAGAGAGCTAGAGTTTGAACCGGTTGCTTCCACATCTATCCATGCACTTTGAATGCAGGTGTTCTCCTCCAATAGCCTGCTTGCCTCTATCTCTCTCTCGACCTTTGCAGACATATGCCTTTCTTCTACCAAATGCGCAAACCCGATCAGATGGCTTCGGGCAGCACCTTCCTGAAGTCCCTTGATGATTCTCGAATATATATTGTCCTCCCTTCTAGACGAGACAACAGCCTATCCTCCTGATGTGTTGCCTTCTTGAGAAGACCCCCTAGCTCTCTAGTGCTTGCCTTCAAAACAACAGTCGGATAGAACAGGACCCTTTCAGCATTTTTCTGAGATCAGGAAGAACCCTCGAGCACAGAAGAGTTCCCCTTCACTCCGAACAGAACGATGTGATGCCCAACTTAATAAGGGCAGCAGTTTCCCCCTTCTACTTCATGCTTTTCACCTCTTCGACACCAACCTTCTTCAATCTTGTGCATCGTTGATTCAGCTGCACCGTCACATTTGGCCCCTGGATCACGAACCAAAACATACTTGAACACTGATGGTCAATTATACATCAAAGTACATCTTTGAAGTCGCCCATATACTCTTCACGCCGGGTTCTTCATCTTCACTCTCACTGCTGCTAGAACATGACTCGGAAATTGAATCCTCCAAAAGAAACTTTGACACCTGTGCTGTGAGCAAGGGTTTCAGGACCAAAGACCCACCAGTGCATATGGGACATGAAGGAGTGCCTTTCGCTCTACTTTTAAACCAAACCGGCCTTTTGCAGATCAAACAAGATGCTCTGTTTGATGCATCGAGCCCTCCAATCAATAGATTCGTTAGCCCTTGCTTGACTGTCTTGGCCCTTATGAATGAGATTTATTTTGTAACTGTAGATGCTTGTGAGGCTGACATCACAAAGGTTCTTCCATAGCAATTCATCAAGTGGTGCTACATTCCATGATTTGCAGACACATGATTGTGCATCTAGATAACTGAATATCACCAGAAGATTGTCCTTTGCAAAGTCCATATCTCCTTCACCACATTCACTTTCATGCTGTAGAATTCTGTTGCACCTCCTATGTGCTACAGCAGCATGCTTGAATTTAGCAACAACTTGAGTTTTCTTCTGCGGTGGAAATACATTTTCAGCGGCTTGCACTGGCTTCACCACACATGACAGATGAAGATTTGTCTGCAGCTCTAGAAGTCGGTTGATTGCAAAAAGCACATCCTCAAATATAAGAATTTGCAACTTCTTAAGAGCATGCCCATACGCTTTTTGCAGAGTCACGGTAAGCTCATTGCAAGCCGGTTCGAAATCAATGCTGCATGAAACGTCTTGAGAGAGCAGGCCTCAGTTCTAGCAATTCATATCGTTTCTGCATCGAGTGTTTCAACCACTTGCACGGATAGGAAAGCCCTATGGATATTCAAGGACAAGGTATGGAACAAAGCCAAAATAGTGGGTCCTTCCCTGCACCAAACTGCCAGTTATTACTAAAGCACCACTACCCCCGTCGATACAGAATGCCCTTCTCTTTGGTGCTTCAAGGCATAGATTATATCCACAAAAGTCACGGTCCTCCTGTGAGTAAGCTCTGTCTCTGTCCCCCCGGCTCCCCGAACTGCCCTTTGCCAAAGCTGCTCATACCCTCTACTTTGTTACATCTGAGTCTCTCACCAGCTCCCCCAACTTCTCCTCGTTAGCTTGATAAGGCCGAGTGAGCCCTTCCAATCCCCTTGTGGTATTTGCTACTGTTCTCTGTCCGAGGAGAAAGAGAAAAACTGAGACAGCCTGACCCCCCCACACTCTTTAACAGTCCGTCCCCTCCATCAGCTCCCTCCGATGGGCACCAGCAAAACAAGAACTTCCCCTCCGACACATCCTCAGAGCCTCCACCACTTATATGCACAAATGTTTTTCAAAGATTTTGCTATTGCAGCTGATTCAACCCCCCCAAAACAAGTAGAGATGTTCGTTCTCCTCTTCCTTCTACCACTCTATCTTCAAAAAGGCAACACCTCCACCTGGAACGATACCCTCTTCAGATTCTCTCCTTGTTTGCTGATGGAGAACTCTGCAATCACTCCCTCAAATGGGCACACCCCCAATCAACTAGGGTCACCAGTTCACCAAAGCTGAAAAAGCTCTTCCCCCAATATCTCCTGTTCCACTAAGGAAATGCAAAGTAGAAGAATAAATCCTCCTTGTCCTCCTTCACGTGTGCACACCGGTGACTCCTTATTAGAACAAAAGAAGAAAACACTTCCCTGTGAATGGATGCAAGGAGTGCTCCTCGAACCCCCAAAGCGGCCACGAACAATTACTGCTCTCCGTCCTCTCTTTTCCGCTGTACTTGCACACCTGCACATAAAAAAACGAACCAAGAAAGGAAGCTTCCCAAAAAACTCCCTCCTCAGTCACCAGCATCTGCACGACAAAAACCTCCCCCGTTCGTTTCCTTTAATAGCTCCTATCCTGGTTTGTTGAAGCATAGAATCGACAATCTCAGAAATCATGCCCGCAAGTATGAGTTGCTTGCTACACTTAATGAACAATCCCTTACATCCTCTTAACCTTGACCTCCATTTCAGGCATGGACAGCACTGTCTTGGAAACGCCTTTGTTGTGGATAACACTTTAGAGGTTGTTTCCTATTGGAAAGGTAAGAACTCGGGCAGCTTCCAAGTAGAAGTGGATGCCAAAGTTTTCGTGTTAGTGTGCTGAACAATTATGCTAGCCATTCAAACTCATATCCACAAAACCACCAAACGGACCAGCCCTCCTCATATGGATGTCTGTATGTTGATCGAGAGAGAGAAAAAAAAAGAGTGAATGCACTAACCCTTCCCTCTGAATGTGCTTTTGCATGCACTTGCACACATCGCCAGCTGCCCGTCGCGTTTCTCCTTCATCACCTATGCATAAGCTCACCCCGAAGGACAAACCCCCCAAATTGATTCCCGCTTTTTTATGGTTGATTTCTTCTTGCCAACAACGACGACCTGCAGTGATCTCCCTCAAAAAAGCAAATGCCTCCCTTCTCTACTGTACTGTATAGCTCCATCGACCTCAATATGTTCTCCTCGACACTCAGAGCGAGAATGGAATAGGCGACGAAGAAGACCCCCCTTCTCTGTGCCTCCTGTCGAACACCTCTCGGGCAGCTCTCACTGAGTATCTCCCCCCCTCCAAATATACACAGAGAATGACCTAGGGTACTCCGAGCCCGCTTCTTCTCCCCAACAAGTCCACAGAACCCCTGCAGAGCTGTTGCCTCCACCCCCTCTTTACTATGTCAGCCAAAATTAGCAATCGACCCCCCCTGAGCTGCTGAACGCTCCCATACAATGCAGCCAACCGTTCCCTCGGGTACTTGGGTTGTTTATAAACAGCAGACTGACCGTCCACTCTCTTGAAGGAATTCGGTGCAATCCATCTGCATACATCATAGTCTATACAGCTCCGGTCAACATAAAACTCTCCCTCTACATTCTGAGGGCGGCAAGTCAACTTTCCAGTAGAGCACCTAATATTATGAGCTCTCTTGCACAGTCCTCTTTCCTTGGCACTCGTGTTGTACTGGTCCATGACATGATCTCAGAGATAGCCCGCACACCTTCTTCCCTCTTCCAAAATAGTAGATCCCCTAGAGATAGATGCCTGAATGATTCTACATTTCCCTTGCAAAATCTCCTGAAATGAAACAGCTACTCTGCAAATGAAAGTACGTTGGTGCAAAAAAAACAACAATATATACAGCTAACAATAAGTATTAATTGTAAAGAAGGAAAATTGGCTTATATTTGTCCACTTGTTTATGGTAAGAAAGTAACATACTCAAATTTCTCTCAATGACGAATCTCCTAGTAAGAAAAGAGTTTAACTTGCTTGAAAATGCAAGAACTTGCAAATCGTAATCCCAAAAAGAAATCCTTGAGAATTCATACACATGGTGGGAGAGTCATTTATTGGAGATATGTTTTTATAAAGGATATCTCTTCTTATTCAGTATACCTCATGAGTACGCACATTATTGTGATAGATATCCCTATATGCTCTTGATTATACTCTTTATAGTCACTCAATCTTGAGATTATTTTGAAACGTTGGAGTGTTAGGGGCCTTTTTTAGCTCATCATTCACATGTTTTCATGCAATTATTTATCCATATGAATTATTCTATTTCCATAGTTATTGATGATTTTTTATGAATGAAATAAATTTATGGGTTTTTTTATTGGTATTTGAGGAGAAGGGATGTGTACAAATAGCACGAAAGTGTAGAATTTTAGGAGCATGACATACAATGTTATTACTGGTGTAGACTATACAAAAATACATAGACCATTAAGAATATATATATATATATATTCCTAATGGGTTACTAAATTTTCAATGCATATGAAAAGTAACTAGCCAAGGTTATTGATATGTACATAAGTTGGGGAGAGTAATCCTCTTAAAGAGGCTAAAATTGCCCCTTGAGAACCTATTGGTGTTCAATAACGTCACTACCATAATGTACTAACAAATACTCCATAGGAATGTATGATGAATCAAAAACTAAAAATCATGTCAAAAATATAGTCTAGTGATTTGGATTGCAATCAATCAGAAAAAGGATATTTACCCAAAGCTTTACAAAAATGTTCGAGCTTATCCAATGGTACAACCTCTATAATAAGCTATGCAAACTTGTCCTTCGTAGGCACATAATCCAAATTGATCTCTCATATATAGATCCTTTTAGTATCATAATGATAGTGCATCTCAATATGCTTTATGTAAGAATGGAGTATTGGGTTCATGTGAATTAAAAATGCACTAAAATTGTCAATAAATCTGGAGGCAGTAGAAGATCAACTAGAATCTTAATCAATAATAAGGACTTTGATCTACATATGACCAATTCTAGTGAAATGTTTTCTATACTTGCCCTTGCAACTACAACTGCCCATATAATGGTGCCATTTTCTTAGCCAAGTTATACATGAGCTACCAATCATGACATAAAATCATTCATGGGCTTCAAATAATCATCAAAACCAACTCAATTTGAGGGAAAAATAATATCAATTTTTTGGCGGTTATCCCCCTTTTGCTCCAAAATCTGATTTATAGAGCACCATTGAAATAAAAAACTATGCACTTGTTCTAATATATGGCACTTGGGCTATACGTCCCTGAGGGCCACACTTCCCCTGGCTTGGGGTCCGAGGGGCTAGTGATCCCCTTGGTGGGTTTCGAGGGAAATGCCCAAGCATGACCCTAAAGGGAATATTCCATGGAATATTCCTTATCAAAGTTAGAAATCATTCATATTTGTTAGATTGATTGAACCAGCCTAGGATGCATATGGGGATTATGTGGGCAGTGACCGCCGACTTTCTACTGTCCATTTATAGCTATCCATAGAAAGTCACATCTCCCTATTATCCTATATATACATGACTTTTGCATTATCCTAGATATCGAATTGAGCAAGCATACCTCTACCTTGTAACTCTCTATTTAGAGCTGTCTAGGACACCATTTAAGCTCTACCTTTAGAGCGCATGGGTGGACAATGCCATCATCTTTGCACGTGTTGCTAGTAGCAAACTTTTTATGGACAATGCCATCATCTTTGTACATGCTATTAGTAGCAATTTTTTGAAATTCTATTATATATGTCATCTTCTTGACTATTGCTCGTATGTTCTCTTGCATAACTACTTTCATACAAGAAGATTCTTGGGATACTCTTACAACATTGTACCAAGGAAGAATTGAGGCTCATGTTCGTTGTCTTCGTAAATAGTTGGAGAGTGAGCATGTGAATGAAGGAATTTCTATGGATATTTTTTTGATAAAGATCAAAGATTTGGAGAAATTGATATTTTTTAATGAAATCTTACTAGATAGTTCCCTTCTATAGTAAACACTCTTCTAGAATCATATCAGATTTTTTTCCTTCTACTCTTCAATTTTTTATGCAAATTTACATGATGCACTTTTTGATGAGAGCGATGACATAGAAGAGGCAAAAACTATGCCTAAATGGTTGTTGCACACTTTGATAGATAGCAAATTAGATGCAATTTTTACATATCTTACGCATTTACGCTCTCGTAGTATTTCTTTGTATTAGATTTTTTTGCAATGGTTCTCTAGTCTTTGTGATGAGAATGAGCATGTTTCTGTTGATGATGCACAAATTTCAAAAAATTGGATGGCTTCTATGCAACTAGAATACGATCCTTTTATGAAGAAAAGTACTTGATTCTTATGTAATTTGACTCTAGCAAAAAGAGCCATTGGCACTAAATGGGTATACATCAGTTGGAAATTAAAACTAAATTTTGAAATGGTGACTTACATGAAGAATTGTATGTATTTTAGCTCCACAGTTTTGTACAGAAAGGGAATGAAAACAAAGTGTGTAGGTTGAAAACAACATTATAGGTTTGAAGCAAGTACACATGCTTGGTATGAGAAAATACATGCCTACTTGCTAACACATGGTTTTGAGATCAATCCAACTAAGTACCTAATATCTTAAGTGCGTAGATGATGTACTTCTGCTGACTGTTGTATATGTTGATGATATGATACTTACTAATCCTAATGAGAAGCATATCACTAAATTTAAGGTTTATTCGCATGACTCTTTTGAGATGCCAGGTTTGGGGCATTTGCATCATTATTTGGGCATTGAATTTATCCAAGTTGATGAATGGATAGCTTTATGTCAAAAAAAAATTGACACATTATTGCAGCATTCTGGCCTTGAAGATTGCAAACCTATTGCCACTCCCATGAAGACAGTTTTACGATTGAGTCTTCATGATGCTTGAGATGCATTTGATGTTGTTCTCTAGTAGTAGGCTGTTGGATTGATGAGTGGACACATAAGTTAACTGAATTTCCTTGCTCACAATTTTCTCTCTTACATAGTGATAATGTACTTCAATATGTTTAGTCCTTGCATGAAAAAATGGATTAGCAGCTAAGTGAATGGAGCTCATATTGTCACAAAAAATAGTTGGAGTCCCAAATTCCAATCCAAGATCTGTGAATAGTGTCTTCATCCACATAGCTTCTTGAGTAGCTATGGCAAGACCTCTGTATTCAGCCTTTATGGAAGAGAAAGCAACTATGGGTTGCTTCTTGGATGACCATGAAACAAGTTTTGAACCTGCAAAGGTAAGATAACTTGAGGTGCTCCTTCTATCTTCCTTGGATCCAACCCAATCTGCATCATAGAATAATTTTAAACTTAAATCAGATACATAAGGGTAACATAACCCTTCATTCATGGTTCCTTTGAGATATCTGAGTATCCTCTTAGCAGCTTCCATGTGAGGTTTCCTGGGTGTGTGCATAAATTGACTTAGCACACTCACATTATAACATATATCAACCCTTTTCAATGTGGCATAGTTCAAACTACCCACAAGGCTTTGATAACCTATCTCATCTTCTATGAGTTCACCTTCATGTGAGCTCAATTTATGATTAACCTCCATTGGAGTACCTGCAATCCTGCAATCTTGCATCTTGAATTTTGCCAACATGTCTTTAATGTACTTTCTTTGAGTAAGAAACAAACCATGATCTTTGTAGAAAACTTCCAATCCTAGGAAGTAGGTAAGTGAACTCAAATCACTTATCTTGAATTCTTGTCTCACCTGTTCTTTGATTCTCTTCATGCCATTTGTATCATTTCCTTTAAGTATAATATCATCTACATACACACACAAATAGATGACTTTAGCATTACTCCTTTTTATGAATAGTGATGGATCTACCTTGCTAGGTTGAAATCCTTTGTCTTGCAAGAATGAGACAAGCCTGTGATTTCAAGCCCTTGGGGCTTGTTTGAGTCCATATAAAGCTTTATTAAGTTTGCACATATAATGAGGATATATATGATTCTCAAAACCAGGTGGTTGTGCCATATATACCTCTCTTGTTATCCATCCATTAAGAAATGCATTTTTTACATCCAATTGAAGTATCTTCCAATTCTTAGAAGAGGCAATACTAAGAAAAACCCTAATTGTGGGCATCTTTGCCACAGGAGAGAAGGTCTCTTCATAATCAATTCCTTGAGTTTGTGCAAAGCCTTTTGCCACAAGCCTTGCCTTATACCTGTTAATGGAGTGATCTGAGTTCTTCTTCAATTTGTAAATCCACCTTGAGCCTATCACTTTCATTGATGGAGACTTGGGAACCAACTCCCAAGTGTTATGCTCCTCAAGAGCTTCAATGTTTTCTTCCATTGCATGCCTCCAATCTGATTTCTTCTTTGCTTCCTCAAATGTTGAAGGTTCCCCTTGATTTATGTCCTATGCTAGATAGATTTAATGTTTAGTGACTAGAGAAGTATCAAACCCATACCTTTCTAGTTTTGTTTTCTCTCTCATGGACCTTCTTAGGCCATGATGTGATGATTTTGCCTCTTGTCCAAGTTCCTACATTTTTGCTTTACCTTTAGACTTCTACATTTTGAGTTTTTCATAATGAGTTGCTTCATCATCTTTTGAGGTACCTGCTCTTCTTTAGAAGAATTATCCTTAACAAGTTTTGGAAAATCTTCTTCAAGATCATAAGGTAGGTTGACCTTTCTACATGAATCTTCATACCAAGAACTATTCTCATCAAATACTACGTCTCTACTCACCAAGAATCCTTTGGTTGTTGGGTTCTATAATATGTAGCCCTTTTGATTGTGGTCATATCCAATGAATACAGACCTTTTTGCTTGGGATCCATCTTGCCTCTAACTTGTGAAGGAACATAAGCAAAAGCAACACATCCAAAAATCTTAGAATGATCCAAACTTGTTCTTCTTCCATTCCAAGCCTCATATGATGTCATGCCATCAAGTGATTTTGAAGGTAGCCTGTTAATCAAATAAGTGGTTGTGGATACAGCCTCAGCCCATAAGTAATTAGGTAAGTGCTTCTTATTTAGCATAGACCTTGCAGCTTCAACAATTGTCCTATTCCTTCTTTCTGCCACTCCATTTTGATCAGGACTGTACCTTCTAGTGATCTCTCTTTTGATTCCCCTCTCTTGAAGAAAGGAGTCAAATTCATGGGGGAAGTACTCTCCCCCTCCATCTGACCTTAGCCTTTTTAGTGTTTTCCCTATTTGATTCTGCACAAGAGCCAAATATCTTTTGAAGCATGAAAAGACTTCATCTTTGTGTTTCATAAAGTATAATATAGTCCACCTACTACAATCATCAATGAAGGAGACATAATAGTACCTTGATCCAGATATTGAAGCATCCTTGCTAGGTCCCCATATATTTGTATGAATAAGAGATCTCCATGCATATATCCTTTCTTCATGAATGGTAACCTATGAGACTTTCCAAATTGACATGCCCTACACTTATAAATCATGTGTTGTTTTGACAAGTTAGGGATTCCAAGTACACTTTGGTCCATGCAAATTTCCTTTAATGATCTTCCACCAATATGTGCTAACCTCTTGTGCCATACTTCCAATTCTATGAGTGTCTAACTACCATAATTAATGTTTCTAAATGTGAACAATCTACCTGTCTTTTCACCATTTGTGATTCTCCTGAATCCTTGACTTGGATCTTCAACAAATGCTCTTGCTTTTGTGAACTTGACTTGCAACCCTTTCTCTACTATCTACCCAACACTTATCAAATCCTTTGTAATGGTAGGGACATAGAGTACCTTACTGAGTAGGTTGATGTTTCCATCAGGTTCTTTGACATTTCCTATTTTCTCCACAAGGTGTCTTGTATCATCTCCTGTTTGTACCTCATGCTTGTTCCTTGGATCTTCTAAATCTAATAGGAGGGCCACATTTCCTACCACATAATCTATGTAGAAAACATGCTCATCAGATTTACCTTATGGCATGGCCATATTCATGATTAGCAATGAGTCCTCTTGATTTGAGTATTCTATGTAGTTATTGAATTCTCTTCTTCCTCTATTGCCTCCTTGATATTTTGAATGGTTTTAATTGTTATGGTTGCCATGGTTATTGTTGAACCTTCCTCTTGAGTAGCCATAACTTCCTCTATTGTAGCCTATGCCTCTTTGATTCTTGGAATTCATAAAGCAATTTTCAGTTGTATGATTAGTCAATCCACAAATAGAGCATGAATTAGAGTCTTGGGATCTCCCTCTGCCTTGTCTTCATCCTCTACCTCTACCTCTACCATGTCTTCCTCTACCTGCATAATTAGCTTGATGTATACCTGCTTCATCATCCACTTTCTTTCCTCTTCCTTTCTTTTCTTTTGACTTGCTTTTATCAGTATACAAAGCTGAAGATTGATTACCTTTGGAGCTTTCTCCATTCTTGATAAGCTTGGCCTCTTGAGTAAGTAGTTGTCCTATGAGTGTTTTGAAATCTAGTACATGCATATCCATGTATAGATCCATAGCTGTGGTGAATGCTTCCCACTTGTCATCTGCCTTCAAGCCATTGATGGCCTGTCTTACAATTTATTCTTCATCTATTACCTCTCCAATGCTTCCCAACTTATCTGCTATGTCCTTGAGCTTTGTGACAAAATCAGTCACATTTTGTTTGGGAGCTTTCTTGAGAGGTGTGAAGTTTAGCCATAGTTGATGCTTCCTGGCCTTTGTACTTGAAGAGAAGAAGGCTTCAAGTGCATTCCACACTTCCTGAGATGTTCTACAACTTCTAATGTGAGGCAAAAAAAATATGAGATAGAGTTGAGGAGATAAGACTTTGCAAGTGCATCCTTGGAGCACCATGTGCTCAATCTTTCTTGCTCTTCTTGTGTTGGTTGACCTTTGTTCCTAAAACTTGGCATAACTTCATCTCTAGCTATATAACCATATAAATTCCTTCCTTGAAGATAAACTTCCATCCTTAATGACCATGCTGAGTAGTTAGCTCTATCCAATTTGTGAATTGATGAAGGAAATCCATCTGCCCTTTGATACCGTTGTGAAGAGATGGATTTGTAGTTGATGAAGATGAGGTGGTGCTGCAAAAACTTTGCACTACACCAGCCAAATGAACTTTAGAGATATATGGTGGGCCCCTTTAGCTTTCCAAAGGATGTATTAGACACCCTATGTACCTTGGAAGAACACTCTCAAAAAGATGAATCAAAACAAATAAGTTGAAGTAGATTCAAGAGCCAAAAACTTGCTATTTATGTTCATACACTTGTCCAAAGTTTTGAACAATTCTCTGGCCATAGCAGCAATTGACTTCATTCCTTTTGGGGAACTCTTATTAACTTAATAAGATAACAATCAAGAGTTATCTCATAAAAAATTATGGACTACAAAAGGAGAAAAGAACTTAGTAAGTCATAGGACCATCCCGATTTTCATGGGTTGTAACAATACTCAAACCTGTGAGTAGAAAAATGGAAATATCTCAGATTGAAAAATCCAATGCTTATGAAATTTTGTAAGCATATACTAGATGGTGTGCTGATTCTAACAAGCTTTGAATCATTGAAAATGGTGAAGTACACACTGAGAAACAGCTATGAGAAGATGATTGTTCTGAGAGTAGTGCTGACAGAGAAGTAGAAAATGAAGTGATACAGTCGACTTCAAATGAACATAGCTGACGGTCATCTTTGGAGCCAAGATCTGAATTTGAATCTTGCCTAAAATCACTATCCAATATTTTGGTGATTGATTCTCCTACTCACCTAATCAAAATTTGTGGCTTTTCTTTTCGTTTTCAGCAAGTGGATTCAACCACTTAGATTCCTTTACTTTTACATCAAGTAAAGACTCCAAAAAATTACAAGGGATAGTTCACAAGTGAACTCTTCAATTTCCATACATTGTCTTCTCTTTAAAGCTTCTCCTATGACCTTGTGAGACTCAAGCCAATACTTAGGCTTGTCGTAGCCTTGCTCCAACATGCATATCCCTTAATCTCTATCATTACCATTGGGGCTTTTGAATCCATTTGCATTGTAATGCTCTGAATGATGCCTTGAATCTCTTTTTTCTGTTTCCTCTTATCTTGAGATTTCCAAGGCTTCTTGATGTACTCATTATAGAACTACTTTCTACACGTGTGAGAGTACCTCAACAGAGTACCAATGTCTATAGTCACTTATGTTTTAGCCAACTTCTATACTATATCAACTTCTTTTGTGTTTTTCTTTTCTTTTCGACATTTCGAGGTCTTCAACCTCTCGGAGAATGGAGGGATGCCTCGCACAAATTTCTTTGTCACTAGTGGAAGTATCTCCAGTTCATTCCCTTCTTCTAGTTCTCATTGCTCAAAAAGTATCTCCACTTGTTTTTCCACTTCACCATGCTCAGATGCCTTTTCTTTGTTGACATGTTCACTCCTTCTCTCCACATCCTTTTTTAGATATTCTTGCATCCTCGTGACCATTGGCACAATAGGCTTTGTTTGGGCACCCTTGCCTTGGTTGGCTTCCACAAAATGCATGGAAGAGCTTGATCCTTTGTGGGGATCTGGTCTCCTAAACACCACTCCTATTGTAGGAACTTGCTCTTGTAGTTTAGGAGTGGGATGTGTCTGGGTCTCAACATAGTGTGAAGGTTCAACTAGCCCTTTTCCCTTGCCTGTGTCAGCTCTCCTTTTAGGACAATTTTCATTGAAGTGTTCTTCTCCACTGCAATACCTGCACATCGGAGTGTACCCAACCGACTTCCTTTCATTTGGACACCTAGCTTGAATATGTACAAAACCGTCGCATCTCCAACACTGAATTGGAGCAACCCTTCTTTGGTCATGTACTGCTACCCTAGGATGGACACCTCCTTGACCTTGAATACTAGGCCCATATGGTTGCATTGTTTCCCAATGAGGTACAAGTGGGACACTTTGGGCTAGCGATCCCATATATGGACATCCTCTGGTGTTTCCCGATTGCATGGTCCGTTCTTCATAAGCCATCTTGTGATAACATTGGCCCTCCGCATGGTTTGAATTGTTATAAAAAGTGCAAAAACATCTAGGTGGAGGTCTATCCATGACTAATCTTGAAACCATGGGGCATTTGATGGCTACATGACCAAATCCATGGCATTTCTCACACCATGTGCTAGACCTAAATATGCCATGATTGGGGTTCAAGGCTGCCTCATGCTTCATAATGTATGTCTCTTGGGTCATAGAGGTAGCTTTCACCACTTGCATCACTAAATCTAGAATCCGTTCCTCATTCAACACAAGCTTAACCTCACCTAGTGTACTAGTGGTAGCTACAAAGGCCGAGTTGTCAATGTAGGGCTTCCATGGCCAAGATCTCTTATAGGTATGCTCCCTAGTCCCTTTGTTGGCTTGTATAGGAGCTCTCTCCTCCTTTGCTAAACTAACTATACTTCCTCCCATACCTTAGCCTGCTCTTTTGCAGCTCTTAGATTGGTAGGCCACGTAAGGCTTTTATGTTGCTGCACTTTGGGATCCCCTAATCCTGCAAGAAACCTCCTCTTCAACATTTCATGATTGGTAGCATTCACGCCCATCTTCCTTACTAATGTTTCCATTCGTTGGATATAATGATCAATGCTCTCATTTACTCCCTGATGTACATAGTCCATCTGTTGGGCAAGTCTATTTTGGAATCCTTGTCTTTGGAACATCACCAAGAAGGCATCTTTAAGCAACTGATAAGTCCCTCTCTCCTACGATGTCAGGTTCCCATACCAATTTTGTCACGAGGAAGGAGATAAGGAAGAGAGCTCACACACACACTCTCACTCTCAAGGAGAAGCACACACACAGATTGAAGCAAGGAAGAATAATCTTCTTCTTCTTCTATTACATAAAAAGGAACGTACAAGAATGATCTCAAAACAAGAATACAACAAGTGCAATATATAAAGATCAGTACATAAGGAAAAACCTAATGTCTGTGAATGAGTGAGTTGGCAAGAAACAAATGTGCCATCACTCTCGGTAGATAAATCTAATAAAGCCCAATGAAGTATCCCTGACATATACCGGCGTGACCACTATACATGTTAGAGAAACAAAAAACTAGTATGTGTCATCTTGGATCATCACATGTTGAGCTTGATATCTCAACACTCCCCCTCAAGCTCAATGCCATATCTTGTAATCCAAGCATCTCCTGAAACTTCTTCAACTTCTCAGCTCCAAGTGCTTTGGTGAAAATATCAGCAACCTGCTCATCTGTTCTCACATAAACAAGATCAATATCACTTGCTAATACCTTCTCTTTGATGAAGTGATAATGTACCTCGATATGCTTTGTTCTAGCATGGAAAATAGGGTTGCGTGCTAACTGTATGCTGCTAAGATTATCACAGCAAATAGTGATAGGCTTTCCCACTTCCACACCTAAATCAGCAAGTAGCATTTCTAGCCATTGTTGATATATTTAGGTACTGATGTGTGTGAACACACTAGGACCGCCGGGGCACTTTTTTCCCTCTTTAGGAAGTTTTTTTTCCCTCGACTTGTATATACGCCTATTGCCCTAATGGGCTCTTATCTTTGTACATTCTCTAGTGATACATTCAGTATTGTGTGTTGTGCTCCAAGCTTCTTCTTCTTCCTTGTGCTGTTTGCGTGCTTCCGCAAACGTCTAACTCCAACAATTGGTATCAGAGCAAGTCGTCGCTTCATCTAGGGCACCGTCGACACTCCTTCGTTTGTAGTCTCAGATTCGTACGAATTTTGGTGAGCATACTCAGCTCGTTTTGGCCTCCGAACGCACTATCACAGCGCTTGTGCAGGCTATTTCATCTTTTTGTGCCAAAGGTATATACCAGTTTCTGTTCGCCAGTTTAAGCATCTCGAAGTCTGCTACAGGTCTAGCAAAACTCGTTTGGGCAGTTCTGTTCAACTTTTTGAGATACAGTCAATTTTTTGCATCAAGGTATTTTAGTCACCGGCCATGGCTGAAAGCAATGATGTATTCCGTATGTTGGCTGTTGAGGATAAGTTGGATGGTACCAACTACCCATTATGGGCTTATATGATGCGACATGTATTGGTTGCAAAAGGATTGTGGAACATTGTGCAGGGTGTTGAAAGACATCCTGTTACACTTGTAACAACAGGTACTACGAATATAGGTGCTGGAGCTGATGAAGATGGTGTCGAGGATGATATTGTGCAGATTCTTGTTCGTGCTGCTGTTTCTATTGCACCTACTATAGAGCAGATTCGTTGGGATGGCAAAGATACCCAGGCACATGCATTGATAGATTTGTCTGTCAAACATGCCATTATTCCTCACATTCGCTCTTGCAGAACAGCTAGGGATGCTTGGGATACACTTACCACATTGTACCAAGCTAGGAATGAGGCTTGTGTTGCTTACCTCCAAAAACAGTTAGAGAGTGAGCACATGAATAAAGGTGATTCTATGGATAGTTTCCTAACGAAGATCAACGATTTGAAGGAATAGTTGATTTCTGCTTATGAGGTTATACCAGATAGCTCACTTGTGCAGACCGTTCTGAATGGTCTTCCTGATTCATATCAGAGTTTTGCTTCTACTCTTCGGTTGGTGATGAAAGGCAATCCGAATGCCTTATCATTTGAGGAGTTAGTTTCTGTTCTGTTGCAGGAAGATCGGTCCAGATAGAACAGGTCCATTATGCGTGTTGCAGATCAAGCTTTCCTGGCTAGTCAGAAGGGCAAAGGAAAATAGAGCTCTTCTACTAGTAAGCAGAAATCTGCAAATGCTGCACATCGAAGAACTAGGATAAAGATGAGAAGAAATCAGAAAAGCAGAAATTGTTTTGCAAGTACTGTAAAGGGAATGATCATATCATAAAGAACTGTCCAAAACTGGCTGCAAAAGAGGCAAAGAAAAAGGAGGCTGGAATGCTTGTTGCAGAAGCCTCTACACCAAAAACAGAGTCTGCTAATCTTGTGCAGGAAGAAGAATGGATGTTTACTACTGTTTGCAGTTTTGACCCATCTTGTCATGAGCAGTGCATGTCTGCAGTGGACTCATATGTTTGGTACTTTGACAGTGGGGCGACCAAACATATTACCTCAAAGCGTAGTTTCTTCTCTTCACTCGAGCCTTCCCCTATAGGGAATACTGTCACATGCGCCAACAACTCCTCTTATCCTGTTATGGGAGTTGGTAAGATCATTCTGACTACTGCTGATGGTAGTTCTTTCACCTTGTCAGATGCTTTATTTGTTCCAGGGATCAAGAAGAATCTGTTATCAGTTTCTGCATTAGCCAAGATTGGCTTGGTTGTGAAATTTATTGATGACAGATGTACAATTCAGGATCTGTCAAATGGCGATGTTATTATTGCTTCTGGCATTTTATGTCGTGGGCTGTATAAGCTCATAGACTATGAAAGATCTGTGAATGATTCGGCATGTGCAGTTCATGATTCTCAGGCTATGTCAGATGCAAAGCTTTGGCATGCACGCTTTGGTCATCTGAATTTTGCTAGTTTGCTACGCCTGCAGAAATTTGATATGATGTCTTCTTTGCCCAAGCTTGAGGCACCTAGAAAACATGTATGTGAAGGCTGTATTTTGGGCAAAATGCAGCGTTCCTCCTTTCCAAAAGATGGTTCAGTTCGGGCTACGCAAAAATTGTAGCTTGTACATAGTGATGTTTGTGGTCCTATGCAGACACCTTCTTTTGGAAAGTATCTTTACTTCGTGACTTTCATTGATGATTTTTCCAGGCATGCATGGGTATATCCATTGAAGGCAAATTCCGAAGTGTTTTTGTGCTTCAAACAGTTTTTGGTTTTGGCTGAAAATCTGTCAGCATGTAAAATGGGCACCCTCCGTTCTGATCGAGGGGGGGAATATATGTCTTCTGATTTTAATGCATTTCTGGCTGAACGTGGGATAAAACACCAGTGTACAGTGCCGTATACACCTCAACAAAATGGAGTTGCTGAATGAAAGAACAGGTCACTCATGGAGATGGCGAGGTGTATGGTCAAGAGTCAGGCTTTACCACATAGTTTTGGGCTTGAGGCTGTCATGTGTGTAGCATATGTACTTAACAGGTGTCCCACTAAAGCGCTGCAGTCTATCACTCCATATGAGGCTTGGCATGACCGCAAGCCATCTGTTGCTCATCTGCGTGTTTTTGGTTGTTTGGCATATGCATTAGTGCCTGAACATCGCAAAAAATTGGATGATAAGGCAGTAAAATGTATTGTTGTTGGGTACAGTTCTGAAAGTAAAGGCTATCGTCTGTATCATCCACAGACTAAACGCATTCTGGTTAGCCGTGATGTTTTTTTTGTGGAAGATGCTATTTAGCCATTGCTTTCATGTACCAAGGAGACATCTGTTAGCTCCAAAGACATGTATGATACTTTGATGCCTCTTTTTACAAGTGGACAGTCTAGTGCTAGTCCTAATGAGGCAACTTCTCAGCCTTTGCAGGTTTCATATGATGATGTAGATCATTCCATTTCTGATGCAGATTTACATGATGCACTTGTTGATGAGAGAGCTGATATTGAGCAGGCAAAAACTATGCCAAAATGGCTGGTGCAGACTTTGCGTGACAGCAAATTAGATGCACCTTTGTCATATCGTACTCATTCAGGCTCTCATAGTGCCTCCTTTGCATCAGATTGCTATGCTATGGCTGCGTCTAGTCTCTGTGATGAGAATGAGCCTATTTCTTTTGATGAAGCACAAAATTCAGAAAATTGGATGGCTGCTGTAATAAAGTAAGTCTATGATCCAAGGGTCTGGCCGGTTCAGACAGATCTGAAATCGGACACCGTTTGGTCATCCGTATGTATGACCAAAGATCTCGAGTTTAGACTTACTAGGAGGTCTTGTGCTCTTGTGAACAAGTGATCCACTTAGCTTAGTGGTTAAGTCTCAAGGATGTGAAGGAGGAGGTCTTGGGTTCAACCCCCATGGGGAGCATGGGGAGAGTGTTTTGCCCAAAGGTCTCTAGAGCCTTCTAGAAGCATCCACTTGAGTTAACTCGAGTTAACTGGGACACTTGGCGCACATGTAGTTACATGGCTGACACTTGGCTGGCTAGTATCCACCTGCCCAAGAAGGCAGTCCCCTGGAGAGAGCTATATATAGAGGCATTTGGTTGGGAGGAGAGTCATCTCTCTAGCATGTGGTGGTCGTAATCCTTGTTCTCTTGCATTGGTATCAGAGCCAAGCTCTCATGGTGACCTTGGAGTGGGCTTCATCATTTCTCTCTCCATAGCTTCTTGCTCGTCAATCTCTGCTCGCGTCTATTTCGAAACATCCTCCCAAATCGACGTAATCTTGGCGGGCTACCTGGAGGAGGAAGTTACAAAAGGCAAAATCAAGTCTTATCTCCAGCAGTTTGCGCACGGGATTTGATCCCGTGACCTCACATAAGTGACTACCTCTCTCTTATCCAAGAGAACACACATCTTGTGTGGGCACCTTACACAGGAGAAACATTTAGAGCTGTGATTCACGCAGTACGAGCTTTTCAATCTGCATACGATGGCGCACAGGACCCGAGCACGTGACCATCAGTTGGACAAGGTATAGTGATTGTAGACAGAGCGCGAATTTGATCCGTGACGCTCAAGATGGCAGAGAACTCCTATATCCAAAGGAGCCAACAGCGTTCACGCGATAAGTCATGTAGATATTTCTACTGCTGTAGAAATTCGTACAGTACCAAGAAAAAAGGACGTGCAGCTGGCATGGATATTCTTCTATCCACTGTAGAGAGCCTGCGTCGAGGTTGAGATCTATGGAGACTTTTATCTTCATCACTTTGTTTGTACGCTCTTGCTGAGATGCGTGGAAATTCCATTGCTGTAGCACTTATTCATCGTTGTCGAAGTACTCCTCCCCGCGACGTGCTTCCCTTATCCAAGAAGGCGACAGCGTATGGTAATTTAAAAGTCGAGCTAAACATCCAGATCTTGTGACGCTGCTGTTCTTCTAACATCAAAACAGAAGAATCGAAGCTATGACTTCTACGTAGGCAAACGGCTATTCACACGATATAAAAGAATGGAGTCTTCAGTAGGTCGCTGCCCGGGTATTGAACCATCGACCTCTGATGAAGCAGGACTTACTCTAAACCACGAAGTCTCTAGCTATTCCACAATGGAAGCTGGGATTTTAATTTGGACACCTACAGAGAGATGCATATTGCAGTAACCACGAGGATAGGTTGACATACGAGCTTTCTCAGCTGACGCATATCTTTATATGACGTTTGCGCTGTGGAAGTCTACAATGGAGAAAGCAAAAGAAGATTTCTTCTCTGACAAAAGAAGCTCATGTCGACGCTAACTCCTGGGAATTGAACTCCACACCTGCGCATAGAGAAGTCATTGTGATATTCAACTAGGCATCTTTTTTATTTTTGATCAAGGCATCCAAGGAGCTTTTATCAAGTCTTATTGCATCGTCTTCTTTACCTTACACCCATTGAGGAGTGGGTGTGTCATACAAAGACCATGTAGCTGGAGGGCATGCATCCATGGTGGATGTTGCATGCGTTGAGTCTTCAAAAGTATGGAGACTGAACTTAACCAAGATGAAGAATCATTTTTTCTTGAGGATCAAGAGGACGAATCACTCTTCCAAAGAATCAATGGAAGGACGTAGCTAATTGGAAGATAAGTATTTTCCAAGTTATGTTTTCATTTAGATATTTGTTTGCTCGAATGCTTTCATTTAGGATGCATTAATTAGGACTAAAAGCATAGTCCAATTATGGTTATCTCAATATGAAAGCTAATTAGAGAGTTAAAGACAGTATTGAAATGACATAAAAGTATACAAGTACTTTTCAGCTTTAGGTATGCAATTGAAATTTTTATTTCCATTCATGCACAAAAATGAAAAGATTATTTGTGCATAAAAGAATGTTTTATGCACATCAAGTTCACACTGCTTGGAAAAGGTAGTTAATTCTCCAGTTCACGCACTTGAATAATTATCTTTTGCCAGAATAGCAAGCAGGTTGTTTTTTGCATGGATGCTTGTTTGCATACCTAATAAGCTCAAGATTTGCTTAAGTTCATTATATTTGCAGGAACTCACATGCATTTGCACCCAAGAATGGGCATTTGCATACATGAACATGCATTTGCATGCAAGTAGATGCATGAGCATACGCATGTTCTTTTGGTAAGTAGCTGAACACGTATACTTTCATTCTTTTCTTTTTCTAACTTGACTTAGCTAGGTGGAAAAAATAGAAAATTACCTAGTTGCAAGGATCTTGATCATCATGCAACTAAGTATCTAGTCTATTTTTTCCCAAAAAGTGATACATAGGTACCACTTAGTAGGAGTCTTTTTGAGGAAAAGACATCAAGCTGAAAGCAAGTATTCATAGAGCTACTTTCCAACATGCATGCTCAGTATAAGTTTGGGAAAGAAACTTAGATATTCTTAGCAACTATCGAGGATTTAGTTGTTTTTTGGATGTTCATGTTCATGCATCCAAGTAAGGAAGTTTCTGTTGAAACTTGTAAGTTCCAAAAATATTTTTAGGAGATTTAATACTTTATTCATCAAATTGATGAAAATAAGTAGAAGTATTGAACTTCTAGAATCCCAGGAACTCTAGTGGCCATAGATGTTAGTTTCCAGAAATGCATCTCAAGGCATGATGCAAGGTCTTCAATCGACGCGGAAACTTTTCAAGGAAACTTGCTTGATTCTATTTAAGCTAATTCAAGGCTTAAAAGTGAGAGACCAATATTAGTTGATCTTTAGGAATCAAGTAATTTCCTAAAGACATGCCAATTAATGAAATGATTCAAATCATTTTCATTTTTGAAACAAAGATATCTTAGGAAATCATGATATTTCCTAAAGACAATTTAGGAAACAAGTTCTTTCCTAAAAATTAAGCTTCAAGAGGTATAGCCTTGAATCTTATAATAATCAAGAATATCTTTTATAAGATTAAGTAAATAATTTCAAGCATTCTTTGCTTGTGGAAAGTTTTCAAATATGGAGACTTTGTTAAAGCACTTTTCTAAAGATAAGAAAAGTATGCTTGGTGGTTTTTTAAGATAAGAAAAGCTTAAACAAGAGATCCAAGCCAAGTAATCTTTGGAATTAGGCTATTTCCTAAAGATAAGCTAATGAAAGAGTCTAATTAACTATTTCATTAGTTATATGAGAATGTCTTTTGGACAAGCAAAGCCTTAAGTCTTGGTCTTATCCAAAAGTCTAGAATTCCTTTTGAAGATCTTTCCAGTAAAGGAAAAGATTCCAAGATGAATCATTTGCTTCAAATTATAGCCTAGTATTACTTGATAGGAATCAAAAAGTTCTTGAAAGCAAAATCTCCCCAGATGTGAGACTAGCATCTTTCAAGAGAAGTTTTATAGCAAGTAGTTCCCAGCAAATCCCTAACCACTAGTTTTGGTATTTAAGTCCAAATAAGTGATATAACCTTAAGGTATATCAAAGATTCTTAGCTTTGGAATCTGAAAAGCATTAGAAAATGCTTGGACTTGTGTAAAGGGAAAGATCTCTAAAATCCTGCAGGTAAGCAAAGAAGCTTAAAAATAGTTTAAGAGATCTTAAAGATAAAGACTAAGTCTTTATTTTTATCGCAAGATCAACCAGACTTGATCAATCTTGGCCATGATTGTCCAAGTAATGTGCGATTAGAACTACTTTGTAGATTGCCCAAGTATTGGCAATAAAATTCCTTTTGGGAATTATTCACTCAAGTTCCATTTATTGAATGGAAAAAATTGTGAAAAAAGTAAACTGTTCCAAGTTTGAACAGAGTAAAGAAATTCCAAGAATGTAGTCTGCAACCGTGAAGACGGTATTTAAGTCTGTGGAAGGTAAAACATAAGTGTTTGCCTATCCTTAAAAGGATTTTGGTACAAATCCAGAAAGCATGAGCGGATGCTTAAGACTTAAGCAGTAAAGAGATTCCTAAATAAAGTCCCCGGGGTAGGTACCTAAAGCAACAGTAAAGAAAGGAATCTAAAAACAAGAAGTCAAAAGCTCTTGTCGCTACAAAATTGGTCAAGGGTAAACCAATTGAACTTGAATTCGAGAAAATTCAAGAACTTGGAATTCTGATTGATATTCTGTCAAAGAGGTTTTCAAGTTTCCAAGGCAAAGCACATGATTCTGAGGTGATCATGCGAAGGAATCAAAACCTAGGAAAATCTAGTTAGAGGTAATGCCTGAAACTTCCAATTCTTGTAAAAGAATTGAAGAAATAAGGTACTCTATCAAGAGATGTTTAGACTTTAGGATAAGAATCACCCACACATTAATGTGAATATAAAATAGGGTGGTATGGGACACCAGATTTTATACTCAGATTGATGTAGGAAAGATGGAATGGGACATCGGACCGTGGGATGATGGTTATCTTTTAGTCCTAGTTTGGATTTTGAAGTTAGGTTTCATCCTCAAGGGAATTAAGACTTCAAGGAAAGTTTAATTCATAAAGGATGTGAAAGTAGTATCTTACGATACTTCAAGGTAACTTCAAGATTAAGGAAACTGAAGATATGAAGTAAGTAACTTCCAAGATCTTCATAGAACACTTCAAGTTTAAGTGTTATTGATCAGAAATATTTGATAAATTCTGAAAGAAGTTGGACTTTGATTTTGAGTTGATCTTTTCAACTAAAGATTTGATTGACTAAGTCAAGCATCCAGTTCCTAGTGTAACTTGGAAAAAATTCACTCTTTTGACTCAAAGAAATGCAGAAGAATTGCATTCACGGAGTCAAAAAGACTGAATGTGACATGAACTTAGTCTCAAGGGAAGCATTATTTGAAAACTAAACTCATCGATAGAACCTCAGTGGGTCGACACACTGATGTTGGTTACCACACTAGTATCTTGTGGTTGGATGATGTTTTTGATTTTCTTTGTATCTTTCTAAGAATCCAGCTTATTTCTCTGAAAGATAAAGACAATGCTTCAATACCTTGTTGAAATTGATCATTGAAAAGTTAAAGCCCTGAGTCAACTAGACTTTGACTCATAGCAAGTTTATGTATGTGCGAAGTTTGAATTGGTTGTACAAAGTTTTAGTTATCTCTTTCCGCTTTCCAAATCTTTTGGAATTGACTCAGATATGGTATCTGATTCCTTTTGCAAAAGACCAGGGATAGCCGGTTAGAATTAGATAACTAACTTGAACATCCTAGATAGATGTTATGTACAAGAACCTTTTCAATCTTCAAACGATGATAAGTCTAAGTAGACTTATTCATTTGATTTTGCTTCAAGTTATAGCATAAATAATTTCCTGGAGTCCAGTATACTCTAGAATAGGGAAGTTAGGAATTACTCATCAAATTGACAATTCCCAAGAACTTTCAGTTAAAAGTCTTTGAGAAAAGTGTCCTAAGTTGGACAATTTTTCATTTTGAATTTGAATTGGTCAAGTTATTATGGTTGATTCCACCGGAATGGTAAACTTTCTCGTACAGTTTACATAGGATTTTTTCAACTCATTGGGACAAAGTAGTCCTCTAGTCGTGTGAAAAAATCAATTAACTGTTAGATAAAAGTAAACCATTGAACAGACATCTAAAGTTAGATGTATGGGACAACCACACTTCAAGTTCTCCAAAACAAATTCAAGTGAATCAAGAATTCTCAAAGTCTTGCGAGGGATAAGAATCCCACCTTCATTACTAAGCCCATGCACCAGTTATGCCTAGAAATGGACTAGTAATTTGAATCCACCTAATTCACATATTTGTGCCTAGATCGCACATCCAGAAACTGTGAATTAGCCAGGGATATGTGTTTAGATCCACCTTTATTATTCATTCACTATTTTGTACTTTGACTAGTTTATCAAAGTGCAAAGCGAGATAGTGTTTAGAATCATTTGGGCAAGGATGCCACCACAGAGATGAGACATGTTCTTCCAGTTCTAGAACATGACCATGTTCTTCCAGTTTTAGAACATGAGGCTCGGGGGTTGCCTACAGTATGTATATAGCTCTATTTTCGAGGACGAAAATCTTTTCCAAGGGGGGAAGAATGTAATAAAGTAAGTCTATGATCCAAGGGTCTGGCCGGTTCAGACAGATCTGAAATCGGACACCGTTTGGTCATCCGTATGTATGACCAAAGATCTCGAGTTTAGACTTACTAGGAGGTCTTGTGCTCTTGTGAACAAGTGATCCACTTAGCTTAGTGGTTAAGTCTCAAGGATGTGAAGGAGGAGGTCTTGGGTTGGTACATGGTCTTTATGTGAATTGCCTCCTGGCAAGAAGGCCATTGGCACTAAGTGGGTATACAAGCTGAAGCGTAAACCTGATGGTACAGTTGACAGGTATAAGGCTAGGCTTGTTGCAAAGGGTTATGCGCAGGAAAGAGGCATTGATTTTGATGAGACCTTTGCACCTACATGCCGTATGACTACTGTTAGGAGCATTTGTGCACTTGCAGCCCATCATGGTTGGAATGTACATCAGTTGGAAATCAAAACAGCATTTCTGAATGGTGACTCGCATGAAGAAGTGTATGTTTTTTAGCCCCGTGGCTTTGTGCAGAAAGGGCATGAAAACCAGTTGTGTAGGTTAAAGAAGGCATTATATGGTTTAAAGCAAGCACCACATGCTTGGTATGAGAAGATACATGCCTATCTGATTGCACATGGTTTTGAGAACAGTCCAACTGAAAGCACCTTATATGTTAAGCGTGCTAATGATGTGCTTCTTATCATTGTTGTCTATGTTGACGACATGCTGCTCACTGGTCCTATTGAAAAACATATTGCTGATTTTAAGGCTGATTTGCATGCCTCATTTGAGATGTCTCATTTGGGGCATTTGCATCACTATTTGGGCATTCAGTTTATGCAAGCTGATGGTGGGATGGCTTTGTGTCAAAAGAAATATATTGACACATTATTACAACGTTTTGGCCTTGAAGATTGTAAGCCTATTGCTACTCCTATGGAGACAGGTTTACGATTGAGTCTTCATGATGCTGGAGATGCATTTGATGTTGTTCTCTATCAGCAGGTTGTTGGATGCTTGATTTATTTATGCATTACTCGGCCAGATATTCAGTTTGCTGTCTCACAAATGAGCAGGTTTATGCATTGCCCAAGAGTCACGCATGGGAAGGTGGTTAAGCGCATCTTTCGCTACTTGAGTGGTACTCGGCTACTTGGGTTGTTTTATCCCAAGGGGGGATCACTACCACCAGATTTGCATGCTTTTTCTGACTCAGATTGGGCTGGTTGCTATGAGACTCGTGTATCCACCAGTGGTTTTTGCTTCATGCTTGGTAGCTCATGTATATCTTGGTTGAGCAAGAATCAGCCTACTGTGGCCACTTCCAATTGTGAGGCTGAGTATAGGACAACTTTCACAACGACTATTGAGTGTGTGTGGCTCAGACGCCTTATGGCTGATTTAGGTGTTGGCCAGTCTTCTGCCACCACCATCTTCACTGACAGTCAGAGCGCATTGGCAGTTGCGAGGAACCCTGTGTTCCATGCTCGTACTAAGCACATTGAGGTGCATTATCACTATGTCAGGGAGAGGTTTCTGCTGGGGAGATCAGCTTGGCATATGTGCCCACGCAGGAGAACATAGCAGATCTTTTCATGAAGGCTCTGCCTAGGGAGAAGTTTGAAGCTTTCCGCAAAGCTTTGGGCTTACTTTCTTTTGTGGAGTGATTTCCACATAGCTTGGCACTTCCATATACATGAGTGCCAGCTCCTTGTTCACCGCATCACTCCCAGGGGGGATTTGTTGATATATTTAGGTAGTGATGTGTGTGAACACACTAGGACCACCGGGGCACTTTTTTCCCTCGTTAGGAGATTTTTTCCCTTGGCTTGTATATACGCCTATTGCCCTAATGGGCTACTTATCTTTGTACATTCTCTAGTAATACATTTAGTATCGTGTGTTGTGCTCCAAGCTTCTTCTTCTTCCTTGTGTTGTTCGCGTGCTTCCGCAATCGTCTAACTCCAACAGCCATGATGCCTCACATGTTGCCATTGCAACACCTCTATACTCAGCCTCTGTACTGGACAAAGCAACAGTGGGTTGCTTCTTGCTGCTCCATGTAACAACTTCACTCCCAAGTGAGAATAGAAAATGCAATAGAACAAGGATTACGACCACCACATGCTAGAGAGATGCCTCTCCTCCCAACCAAATGCCTCTATATATAGCTCTCTCCAGGGGACTGCCTTCTTGGGCAGGTGGATACTAATCATCCAAGTGTCAGCCATGTAACTACATGTGCGCCAAGTGTCCAGTGGATGCTTCTAGAAGGTTCTAGAGCTCTTTGGGCAAAATACTCTTCCCATGTACCTCATGGAGATTGAACCCAAGACCTCGTCCTTCACATCCTTGAGACTTAACCACTAAGCTAAGTGGATCACTTGTTCACAAGAGCACAAGACCTCCTAGTAAGTCTAAACTCGAGATCTTTGGTCATACACACGGATGACCAAACGGTGTCCGATTTCAGATCTGTCTGAACCGGCCAGACCCTTGGATCATAGACTTACTTTATTACATTCTTCCCCCCTTGGAAAAGATTTTCGTCCTCGAAAATAGAGCTATATACATATTGTAGGCAACCCCCGAGCCTCATGTTCTAAAACTGGAAGAACATGGTCATGTTCTAAAACTGGAAGAACATGTCTCATCTCTGTGGTGGCATCCTTGCCCAAATGATTCAAAACACTATCTGGTTTTGTACTTTGATAAACGGGACAAAGTACAAACTAGTGAAGAATAATGAGGGTGGATCTAATCAGATATCCCTGGCTAATTCACAGTTTCTGGATGTGCGATCTAGGCACAAACATGTGAATTAGGTGGATTCAAATTACTAGTCCATTTCTGGGCATGTCTGGTGCATGGACTTAGTAATGAAGGTGAGATTCTTATCCCTCGCAAGACTTTGAGAATTCTTGATTCACTTGAATTTGTTTTGGAGAACTTGAAGTTTGGTTGTCCCATACATCTAACTTTAGATGTTTATTCAATGGTTTATTTTGATCCAACAGTTACTTGATTTTTCACCCGACTAGAGGACTACTCTGTCCCAATGAGTTGAAAAAATCCTATGTAAACTGTAGGAGAAAGTTTACCATTCCGGTGGAATCAACCATACTAACTTTACCAATTCAAATTCAAAATGAAAATTGTCCAACTTAGGACACTTTTCTCAAAGACTTTTAACTGAAAGTTCTTGGGAATTGTCAATCTAATGAGCAATTCCTAACTTCTTTATTCTAGAGTATACTGGACTCTAGGAAATTATTTATGCTATAACTTGAAGCAAAATCAAATGAATAAGTCTACTTAGACTTATCATCTTTTGAAGATTGAAAAGGTTCTTGTACATAACATCTATCTAGGATGTTCAAGTTAGTTATCTAATTCTAACCGGCTATCCCTGGTCTTTTGCAAAAGGAATCAGATACCATATCTGAGTCAATTCCAAAAGATTTGGAAAGCGGAAAGAAATAACTAAAACTCTGTACAACCAATTCAAACTTCGAATATACAAAAATTTGCTATGAGTCAAAGACTAGATGACTCAGGACTTTTTACTTTTCAAAGATCTATTTCAACAGGATATTGAAGCATTGACTTTATCTTTAAGAGAAATAAGCTAGCTTCTCAAAAAGATTCAAAGCAAATAAAAAAAAACATCATCCAACCACAAGATACTAGTGTAGTAACCAACATCGGTGTGTCGACCCACTGAGGTTATGCTGATGAGTTTTGTATTGAAATAATGCTTCACTTGAGACTAAGTTCAGTTCACATTCAATCTTTTTGACTCCGTGAATGCAATTCTTGTGCATTTCTTTGAGTCTAAAAGAGTGAATTTTATCAAGTTACACTAGGAACTTGATGCTTGACTTAGTCAATTGAATCTTTAGTTGAAAAGATCAACTCAAAGTAAAAGTCCAACTTCTTTCAGAAATTTATCAAATATTTCTGATCAATAACACTTAAACTTGAAGTGTTCTATGAAGATCTTGGAAGTTACTTACTTCATATCTTCAGTTTCCTTAATCTTGAAGTTACCTTGAAGTATCGTAAGATACTACTTTCATCCTTTACGAATTAAACTTTTCCTTGAAGTCTTAATTCCCTTGAGGATGAAACCTAACTTCAAAATCCAAACTAGGACTAAAAGATAATCATCATCCTACGGTCCGATGTCCCATTCCACCTTTCCTACATCAATCTGAGTATAAAATCTGGTGTCCCATACCACCCTATTTTATATTCACATTAATGTGTGGGTGATTCTTATCCAAAAGTCTAAACATCTCTTGATAGAGTACCTTATTTCTTCAATTCTTTTACAAGAATTGGAAGTTTCAGGCATTACCTCTAACTAGATTTTTCTAGGTTTTGATTCCTTCACATGATCGTCTCACAATCATGTGCTTTACCTTGGGAACTTGAAAACCTCTTAACAGAATATCAATTCTTCTTTACTGGGGTTTTCAAATGAAAACCAATCAAAATTCCAAGTACTTGAATTTTCTTGAATTCAAGTTCAATTGGTTTACCCTTGACCAATTTTGTAGCGACAAGAGCTTTTGACTTCTTGTCTTTAGATTCCTTTCTTTACTGTTGCTTTAGGTACCTACCCCGGGGACTTTATTTAGGAATCTCTTTACTGCTTAAGTCTTAAGCATCCGCTCATGCTTTCTGGATTTGTACCAAAATCCCTTTAAGGATAGGTAAACACTTATGTTTTACCTTCCACAGACTTAATTACCATTTTCACGGTTGCAGACTACATTCTTGGAATTTCTTTACTCTGTTCAGACTTGGAACAACTTACTCTTTTTCCATCGAATAAATGGAATTTGAGTGAATAATTCCCAAAAGGAATTTTATTGCCAATATTTGGGCAATCTACAAAGTAGTTCTAATCGCACATTACTTGGACAATCATGGCCAAGATTGATCAAGTCTGGTTGATCTTGCGATAAAAAGACTTAGTCTTTATTTTTAAGATCTCTTAAACTATCTTAAGCTTCTTTGCTTACCTGCAGGATTTTAGAGATCTTTCCCTCAACTTAAGTCCAAGCATTTTCTAATGCTTTTCAGATTCCAAAGCTAAGAATCTTTGATATACCTTTAGGTTATATCACAAATAGGACTTGAAATACCACTTCTAGTGGTTTAGGGATTTACTGGGAACTACTTACTCTATAACTTTTCTTGAAAGATGCTAGTCTCACGTCTGGGGAAGATTTTTTCTTTCAAGAACTTTTTGATTCCTATCAAGTAATACTAGGCTATAATTTGAAGCAAATGATTCATCTTGGAATTTTTTGCTTTCCAATCTAATGATTCATCTTGGAATCGTTTGTAAAAAGAACTTTTGAAAGAACTTCTTTCAAATAATATCCAAAAAAAAAAAAAAAAAAAAAAAAAAAAATTACTGATTCAATTGTATTTATTTCCTGAGTATCAAACTAGAGACGAAATATCACATTTGCCAGTATGAAAGTTTAAGTTGAACTTTCATTTATGTGATATCGACTTCTATTCTTAAGTTTGATACAAAACTCATTATTATTGGTCAATCTTTAGATGTTACTAGAGTCCTTTAAACATATTTCACTAATCAAATTTATGTTTAAAAGTCCAAGCATCTATTGTTTGATCCAATAGTAATGCAACTATGAACACTTTGAACTTTATAACTTGTTTAGGCGAAGTTCATGGATTGAAAATCCATTTCTTGGAACTTTCTATTCCTAAATGAAAAGTTCACACTTGCTTCAAGTCTTTAGGAACTTATATTATTTCCTAAAGACTGCTTAGCTAGTTGCATCATTTATTGCTTAGCTAGGGGCATCAGGCATCATTTACCAGAGATGCAACTATAGAACCTAACATCCTTTTATTGATATCAAAGATCAATTGATGTTGAGGTTTAATCTTTGATTTCCATCACCCCTTGAGATGAAATCAAATAAAAATTTATAAAAGCTTGGTACCTTTATATCTTGGCAAAACTTTTATATCCTAAAGAGGTTTTGCCTTCATCATTCCTTGGACCTATCATATAATATGAATTTATGTGTATTTTGGGAAGAGTTCATGAATCAATTAAGATCCTCTACTTGGAACATCTACCTTCCCAACAATAAATTCATCTTAAACATGGTAGGAGAATGATCTCACATGAAATAGAAGGCTTGACTATTTCATATCTCAATTCCAAAAAGTTACTTACCGAGGTTTCATCATGAGATACAAATCTTGAAACCACAAAGAAAACTTTCTAAGTAGAAGAGTACTCAAGGAACTTGGAAATATAGTTGACGTTTTCATCCAACCTTGGGATGCTTGAGAAGTTACATAAAGTATGTAACTAATCAAGTAAAGCTTATCCGCATGACTTTCTAAGTACATCCAGGACTTAGGGTCATCATACATCACAAAAGAGTTTGCAAGTAATTAAATTTTCTTGGTCATCAAGGAAATTTATTACTTAACTTTCTCTTAGTGCTTACTTATACCTAGCAAGACATCTATCATACTTAATTGTCATTAAGTATTTGTCTTTGATATAAGAGTATCGACTTGGGAAGAAATCGACTAATTACTTGAGTTGCAATACTAGAACTAGTATGTCTTTGCAACTAACTAGTCCTTGGTCTTCCCTAATGTCAAACTGCGAGCTTTTCAAAGTAAGCTAAATACTAAGAGAGTACATTTTCATATCTACTTGCAAACAGCATTCCATTCTTCCATGCAAATGCATGTATCTACATGCAAAAGCATATGCTCACATGCGTATGCATGCATGTTCTTTGCATGCTCAAAAAATAATACAATAATCATGCATGAACTTGATGCACGATTTTTTCCTTGTACTAAGAATGTATATCATGCAATCCTGATGCATGTATATCCTTTCCTTTGTCTAAATGCACTATGATATAAAAACATACCCTTGAAGTGCAATAGAAAACTTACTCAATGGAAAGGAAATATGTATTTAAACTACCAAAATACATTCTTTGATGCACAAGGATCTTTTTGAAATCAAGTCTTTCCTTAATGCAAACTAATGCTTGGAATGAAAAATGGATTAATTCATTATTCTAATCTAGACTTAATCAATTGAAATCTTGGCTATTTCAATGTGCATCTATGATTAAGTGTAGAATAATGAAAACAAGATAAATCAAGCATTAAGGCCAAGCAGAAACTGGAAAATACTTAGCTTTGATCAAAGCTTCGTCCATCCCTTGATCCTTTGGAAGAGTGATTCATCCTCTTGATCCTTGCGAGGAGCTATTCACCATTCTTGAAGCTTCCTCATCAAGAAATAATCTTGGATGACTTGGTCCGTCGATATCGACTAACTTAGGCCTCCGGATCTTCACTCCACAGCGCCACTTCCTTCATACTTTGCTCAAACTTTTACTGTCCTTGCTTGTTTCTTTGGTTAAAGAAGAGTGCTCCTCGGGTTCCGGGCTCCAACAGTTGGGCTCTGACCTTCAGCGCACGCTACAGGTTAATATTAGACCTTGGCAATAACAAGCACACAATGGAGTTGAGCGCCTTGGCCACAGCAGTTTAATCCCATATCTGCCACCCGAGATCGAATCTCAGACTTTCACGAACGATCTTCAATCTTTTTGGCCCCCAAGAAGTCTTCTCATCGCGAACAGCGAATAAATAAGTTTGCTTTGAATATAAGTACTCCCGAACGTTCCTGGACTTTTGAAGACACCAGCAGCTGGCAGACGCGAGGTTGCGTCCGTGGACTTGTGAACAAACTAGTACCACCCAGCTCTGTAAAGCCACGAACAGCGCTAGCCGTCTTGGCTAAGGTGGAATTCGTGGGGTGAAGAGGTCGACGGCTCAAAACCCATAATCAGACCGCAGAAAATTCCTTTTTTAGCCTGGACGAAGCTGTTTTTTCAGCGCCGATTGCGCTTCTTTGACGAATTCTTCAGCGCCATCTGCGAACTATAGAAACTGCTCCACATATAGATGTACCGAGCGTCTGTGGGCTCATGGATAGACAAGAGCAGTCCCTACAAGAGGTCTTGAGATCGAGTCTCCTGTGCCTAGTGTCGGAGCTGGCAGTTCACCTTATGCTATTGGATGAATCCTTCTTTTCTCCAGTGGGAAAACAGATCATAATAAACTGTCGCGGAAATGTTTTACGCCAACGCCTGTGAGCTTTGTGGACAGGCGAAAGAACTTCTAATGAGAGGACGGGGGTTCAAGTCCCCTGCTCTAGACAGCATATTATTTCTTTCTCTCATCTCTTCCTTGAGCTATAGCGAGCACCGCCATGACTAATGTGGGGCGGGATGAAAATCCGAGACGGATGGGAGCAAAAATGGAGTCGCCTTGAGAGAGTTATTGCACGCAAGGACTTATGAGCAAGATGATGGAGAGAGCTATGAATCCTAAGCTCTGATACCAATGCAATAGAACAAGGATTACGACCACCACATGCTAGAGAGATGCCTCTCCTCCCAACCAAATGCCTCTATATATAGCTCTCTCCAGGGGACTGCCTTCTTGGGCAGGTGGATACTAATCATCCAAGTGTCAGCCATGTAACTACATGTGCGCCAAGTGTCCAGTGGATGCTTCTAGAAGGTTCTAGAGCTCTTTGGGCAAAATACTCTTCCCATGTACCTCATGGGGATTGAACCCAAGACCTCGTCCTTCACATCCTTGAGACTTAACCACTAAGCTAAGTGGATCACTTGTTCACAAGAGCACAAGACCTCCTAGTAAGTCTAAACTCGAGATCTTTGGTCATACACACGGATGACCAAACGGTGTCCGATTTCAGATCTGTCTGAACCGGCCAGACCCTTGGATCATAGACTTACTTTATTACAGAAAACCACTAGTAGATCTTCTATTTGGAATGCTACCAGCCCAATCTGCATCGGTGTATCCATAAACCTGCAAATCTACACTAACCTCATAAAACAATGCATAATCCAAAGTAACACTCACATAACGTAGAGTGCGCCGCAGAGCATCCAAATGTGGCTTCCTGGGAACCTGCATAAACTGACTTTCAAGTCCAATGGTGTAACTTAGAGCAGGCCTTGTAATTGTGAGATATATAAGAATTCCCACAATTTCCCTGTACATAGTAGCATTTTCCAATGCTTCACCTGATGTAGTATCCAACTTCAAATTCTGATCTAATGGCATAGAAATTGGCTTACAATCAGCCATGCCATACTTTTGCAGCATATTCAAGGCATATTGCCTTTGCGACATCCATATACCTATTTCTGTATGTATAAACTCAATGCCCAAGAAATAGCGTAGCACACCAAGATCTTTCATGTCAAATTCCTGCATAAGAAGTTGCTTTACCTCTTTGATGCTTCCTTCATTATCATCACCTACAATCAGGTCATCAACATAAATAGCCACAATGGCGATGCCATCATCAACCTTCCTTGCATATAGTGAGTGATCTGCATCACACATAGAAAACCCAATGCTGGTTAAGTAATCAAGAATCCTTGCATGCCATGCACGAGGGGCTTGCTTCAGCCCATACAAAGCCTTTTGCAACCTGCAAACATATTCTGGATGCTTTGAATCTTCATATCCTTGTGGCTAGTCCATATATACTTCTTCCTGTAACTCACCATGTAGGAAAGCATTCTTCACATCCATCTGATGCAAAGTCCATCCTTTTGCTGTAGCTAATGCAACAAGTGTTTTGACAGTAGACATTTTGGCTACAAGGCTGAATGTTTCCTCATAATCAATGCCATATGTCTGTGCATATCCCTTAGCTACCAATCGTGCTTTATACCTGCTTATGCTACCATTAGCATTATGCTTTACCTTGTAAACCCATTTGCAGCCTATGGGTTTCTTTCCTTGTGGCAATGGAACCAGCTTCCATGTATCATTTCCATAAATTGTAGCCATCTCCTCATCCATAGCTTTTTCCCAATCTTCATTACCAATTGCATCTTCAAAACAAGAAGGTTCAACATCTTGTATTACCTTTGTCATGTAGGCACAATGGCGAGCCATGTAACTATCATATGTCAATCGTTGCACTGAATTACGCATCCTCCCAGATCTTGTTGGTCCTGGGTCACTTCTCCTTGTATCATCTGCATGTGCCCTTCTTACTCTTGGAGTCTTCATAGAGGGCAATCCAAGTTCCTCATCAAGACTCTTTTCTAAACCACTTGAATCTCCATCAACATCTTCAAAACCTGCACATGTTTTACTACCAGTAGAAAGCTTTTCTTTACCTTTCTTGGATGTATTTGATGAATTTGTTGGACTAAAATTTCCATGCAATCTTCCACTCCATGGATTTGAGTGGGAACTATTGCTTGGTGATGCATCCGGTCCACTCAAAACTTGAGATTGTGCACTTGATTTTTCAGCATTTTATTTGTCATTTGGTTCAAGATTCAGTCCTTCTTTGGCATGTGCATAGAAGCTTGACATTTCATCAAATACCACATCTCTGCTCACCTTCACCTGTCGTGTGAGTGGGTTATAACATTTGTACCCCTTTTGCTCAAGGGAGTATCCAATGAAGACACATTTTTATGCTTTCGGATCAAGCTTCGTCCTCAACTCATCTGGAACATGTACATATGCAATACAGCCACAAACTTTCAGATGTGATAAGTTTGGCTTTTTACCTGTAAACTTCTCTTCAGGTGTAACTTGATGTACATCAGCAATTGGAGTTCTGTTCATGATGTATACAACAAACAAAGCTTCTGCCCAATAACAATGAGGCATATTCTCCTCAACCATCAAGGCTCTTGCTATTTCTGCAATATGTCTATTTTTGCGTTCAGCAACGCCATTCTACTGTGGTGTGTACTTGCATGAAAAATGACACCGAATTCCATGATTTTTTAGAAAACTGTTGAACTCATTTGACATGTATTCACCTCCTCCATCAGATCTTAATGTTTGAATGTACTTCCATGTCTGCTTTTCCACCATAGCTTTAAAATTCTGGAAGTGAGTGAACACCTCACTCTTCTCTTTCATGAAGTATACCCATACTTTGCGTGTATGGTCATCAATGAAAGTAACATAAAACCTGCAACTACCCATAGATGTGGTCTTTGCTGGACCCCAAACATCTGTATGTACTACTTCTAGTACATTCTTACTAACATGCTTATCATGTGGAAATGATGCTCTTGGCTGTTTACCAAATTGACATGCTGCACATACCTTTTGCATTTCTGCAACTTTGAAATTTGATAGTCCATAGACAATCTCCTTTGACTGCATCAATTTCAGCCTTTGCAAGTTTGCATGTCCAATCTGCTTGTGCCACATCTCTATATCTGCAATAACTCCTGCACCTTTTGCAAACATGGCTGCACTCATTTCAGGAATCTTCACATTTAAGGTGAACATCCTACCCACTTTGTTTCCTTTGGTAACCAATCGTCCATCCTGCTTGTACTCTTCTATATATAATCCATCAGCATTGAACTTGACTTGTAATCCCTGGTCAACCATTTGTCCAACAGAAACGAGATTCTTTGTTATATTTGGAACATGCACATATCAGCAAGATGTTTTACCTTTCCATCCTCCATCGATAGTGCTATGTTTCCTGTATGCTCAATAGGATGTGATGTGTCATCACCTATTTCAACATATCTAGGAACTGGCAATTTCTGCAAAGTACTAAACCATTCCGCATGACTGGTCATGTGATTTGAAGCACCTAAATCAACATACCAAAACATTGTCATTCGATTTTGAAACACCAGTAGACATTGTATTCATCATGTGATATTGAACCATGAACAACTTATCAAAATCATCTGTACTTGTGGATGCATAGTTGTTTTGCTGCCTTTTGTTATTTTGGTTCTTCAACCTACAATCACGTTCAAAGTGTCCAGGTTTACCACAATTCCAACATCCTTTACTATCATTACGTGAATCATTTCTTTGGAAATTTTTGCGACCTCTTTGGCTCCCCCTACCTTGAAACTGTCCTCTTCCTCCTACATGATTCTGTTGTTGACCTTGGTCTTGGTTACTGTTTCCTTTTCCATTTCCAAAACCTCTACCTGTGCCTCTTCCTCTGCTGGAAAAGAATACCTGCTCAGAACTGGTCTTTCCTTGGGAGTTCGAATCCTCACCAATATTCTTTTCTTCAATAATCAGCATGGATACCAAATCAGCAAAATTCAGAGTATTTTCCCTAGTCTGTATAGAAGTTCTGAACTGCTTATATGCAGCTCCTAAACCACGAAGGCATACTTCCACCTTATCATCATCATCTAGATTCACGCCAATAGATGCAAGTGACTCACATATGCTTTTGATTTTCAAAGTGTAGTCACTTACCAACATGCTCTTTTTCTCCAATGTATGCAGCTCGTTCTTGAGTTGCAATTTTCGTGCCTTTGTATTGGTCTCGTACAATGTGACCAAACTGTTCCAAGCCTCTTTTGGAGTCTTGGCATCTTGTATGTGCCCAATCATGCTATCCTGTATGCTAATAGATAGCCAATACATTACCATTCGTGCTCCTTGATTCCATTCCTCATATGCTCTTATTTGTTCTGTAGTCCGATTCCTCTCTGGTAACTGCGGAGCATTTTCGTTCTCTCCTTCGATGTACTTCGAGTAGCCTTTTCCCATCAAGAAATTTGTCGTTCTGAATCTCCAAGCATGGAAGTTGTTCTTGTCCAGCTTATCACTCATAAGCTGACTCATTCTATCTGCGTTTGCCATTTTTGCAGCAATTCACAACACTCCAAAACACTACAAGCAGCACTTCTGCTTGAATATTGTCGCACTATGATGTGACAGTTTGATCTCAGAAAAACACAATTTTCGTGTATCAACAGTACACGAAATCGCTTCAAATTCTGGATTTCGAATATATGAGTGTTGCCAAACACAACACAAGTTACAGTTTCTCAAACTGACTTGGTTTTTTTGTGGGCCCCACTTTGCGGGCTCGAAATGGAGGTCGAGATGGCTCCGAAACTTCGATCTGACACCGATTTTCATAGGAAACGGAGGTCATTTGTGAATCACATTTTATCCATGCCTTGCTGCGTACTCTTCACCGTCGCCTTCTCCACGAGCTCTCTACAACCACGTTGACTCTGGTACCATGTCACGAGGAATGATAAGGAAGAGAGCTCACACACACACACAGATTGAGGCAAGGAAGAATAATCTTCTTCTTCTTCTTCTATTACATAAAAAGGAATGTACAAGAATGACCTCAAAACAAGAAAAACAAGTATAATATATAAAGATCAGTACATAAGGAAAAACCTAATGCCCGCGAATGAGTGAGCTGGCAAGAAACAACTGTGCCATCACTCTCGGTAGATAAATATAATAAAGCTCAATGAAGTATCCCTGACATATACCGACGTGACCACTATACATGTCAGAGAAACAAAAAACTGGTACGTGTCATCTTGGATCATCACATGTTGAGCTTGATATCTCAACAAATTTGTGGCCTCATCACGAAGGGTGGCAGGGAAGATTCTTAACCTTTGGCCTTGGTCCATGACTTCATTAGCCTCACAAATCACTTCCAAAAGCTGGATAAAGTTATCTAGGCCCTCATCCTAGAAACTTGGGAAATCTCCTTGATGCATCAATATATGGTAAGCCACTTTGAACAAAGGGGAGATATCAATATCACTGCATTCCCAAAAGTTCAAAGCCCTCAGTTTTAAGACTCCCTAGAGTCTCCTGACTTGGGTGGCAACTCTTCTTTGATAGTATGTTCTTTCCTCAGACTCCTTTTGAGTACTCAAAGATGCTTCGTAGGACTCTTTCCTATGCTTCTCTCAAGCTTCAACCCTTCGAGTGGTTCTCTCTTCTCTTTGTGTTCGAGTTCTTCCTGAGGAAGAGCTCCCTTTGCTCATGTACCTCACACTGGGTCCACAAGCTTGGCTAATGTGTGGCACTTGGCAAACCTATGGCACTCTCTTATAAAGGCATACCAAGCAATCCCGAGTAGGATCACCAAAATGTATAGTCCTATGCCCAAGAAAACAATGCAGACATGCAACTAGAATTGCTCAATTTTTTGTACCTTGCCAAGTTTCTTTCACCTCAAAGCCATTGGGCATGCACAAATATACTCACTTTTTGATCCCTAGCAGGATCATCAAAATGTAGAGGTCCTATGCCCAAGAGGAAGATGCTTATATGCACTTATAATTTGCCCAAATTACTCGTAATTGTTCCACTTGCCTTGCTCGAAATCACCAATTAGTACTTGAATGTTTTTTTGGAGGGAAGTGAAATGGGAGCCCAAGTGCATGTGCAAATTGATACCAACTACAATGATTGACTCTCAAAACTCTCTTACACATACCGATACTCACATACACTCTTTTCCCACTCTTCCCCACGTCACTTTTTCTCTTTCACTCCCGCATTGCTATCTCCCCCTCTTGCTTACTCTCATGCACACACATACACTCCCACACCCCCTCTCATGCATGTATCCAAACATGCCCACACAAACCCTCGCATACACCCACTCTCCCCTCTCTTCTTCCACAAGCTCTCCCTTTGCTACTTAACACCTATACATTCACTCGTACCCCCATATTCTCATTCTCATATGCTCTCTCAAAGCCTCTTTCCTTCTCCCCTTTGCTTTTCTTTCTCTTTTCTCTCGCTTCTCTCTCTATTTACCTCTATATGGAAAATGCACTTTTGAAATGGAAGCAAAATATGTCAGTCCTCTCTTTCTCTCTCTCTCTCTCTCTCTTTCCCTATCTCATTCACTTTTTCTCTTTCCGATTCACACTCTATCACCCCTATTCTCTCACTCACTTTCACCTTTCTTCTCCTTTTCTTTCTCCTTTCTCCCTTCCTCTTTCTTTCTTTTTCTTCCTTGCCCTTTTCCCCTTGCTTTGTCTTTTCCTTACTCTCTTCCTTACACTATCTTCCTCTCTTCAATCACATCATCATCACATTCTTGTTCCGTGGACATCATCTTCGGTGTGGGCTAATTTCCATCTTTACTCATCATTGATACTATACTTCACATAAAAAACACATATAACACATATAAACATCCATTCAGAACCCTATTGGCGTACATACCAACCTTGTGCACATGATACACCATGCATGATTCCCTTTGCCCTACTTAGCATAAATGAATGATTTAAATGGAACTCTGTCCCATGAGTGGATCAATACAAATGGTTTAGTACACGGTTTGAAATGTTTTCTTGTATCATTTTTGAAAGTGTGATGACACGGATGCCCTTTATCATGTTGCACATCTTGTGCATGCTTAAGTTATACTTAGTTGGCATGTATGTCAACCTGAACATTCCTAAACATTCCCAAAAATTCAAGGCTCAATCCAAATATAAACCAATTTTCCCAAGGGTTAAATTTGTTTGTAGTCACTCTACTGCAAATGACAACGATACCAATCCTTGCAACAACGGGCAATAAACCATGGCTAAAAACTCTCATCGAGAGTACAGACATGGCTTTGGGGGCTCACCAATCTTTTGGGGAATCTCCAAAAGGAACATGGGCGTCAGAGAGCTTCTAGGAAATGAATGCATAACCCAAAGTACATGATGAACCCTACTCTCTTCTACATAGAAGGAAACGTGCACCCCTTCTATCTACCAAATCTCTTCCATGCCGAAATCCCGATTCAAATTATGGAAGACCACCTCATAACCATGGGCAGGGATTGTGTGCACCTTTCCCCTTCCCTTGTTTCATCATAGTGCAAGAAGTTCACAACATAGAGGGATAATTGGAAGGGCACGGAGAGTGGAGGTTAGGATGGGAAACGTGTGTGTAGCTAAACGTGTATAGAAAACACATAGATACATATGTGGATGTGCACATTTTTGAATACATCAACCAATATGACTTCAAAACCAAGGAAGTGAAATATCTATGAACGAGGTTGTAATGAATGCTCGTTCAACTTGTAGCTCAGAATGAGCATGTGTCAATGGAGTTCCTGGCATTCCATAAGTGCAGGTGACTATCTAGCACACAAATGCATGTGATGTCACATATCCACTACATCCTGCATCCACATATGGGAAATGTTGTTATGCCATGTTCTTCAACACTACATAGACCTTACTTCTTCAACCCATTAAACAATGGTTCCTTCATCATATTCCCAAGTCTATCTGCATCATCAATGTTGCTAAGAAACATAGGCCAAGGACATGTTTGTGAATAGAGCAGAGCTTCTTGACAACCATTTCAATCTTCTATACAAAATCCTCTAAATCTTCATCCATCCTCACATGGCACCTCCATCATTCACACAATCCTGTGTGTTTCTTGTACATGAAAAGACTTCATTCACAAATAACCATCCTCTATGGACAACCCAAATTGGTGCTACGTAGGTGATGGGGAAACACTAGACAGCTTCCTACTGCAAGAGTGGATCCACCACAAGGCTCCATCTGTGCCTAGTACTGACAAACAAGATCATTGCCATAGACATACTAAGACCATGGCTATTGGCTTCTCTTCGACTCTTGACTGTTTGTCCTCAAGATACAACAATCTACCCTCCTCGTTCCCCAAGCTCTTCAAATAAGAAAAATACACAAAACACCCCCTTCTACTCTGTTTCCCCTCTATACCTCATGTGTGAATTCATGGAGGGACTCCCCATCTTCAATATTGCATCCTTCCCAAAAAACAACCAACCTACCCAGAGCATACAAATTCAAGGGGCAATTACTCTCCTCTAACACTTTAGAGGATGATGACCACCACCCTCTCCCTTTTTGCTCGTGTTGAATTCCAAGATGTAAGTTCTAACACCCATTTTGATCCTATAAGCTGGTCCAACAATCTTCACAACGAGCATATTTTTGTCAGGTCCACCCTTCCTCACATGTTCATGATGAATCTTCCCAATACCACATGCTTTCAAAGCAGATGAAAATGTAGCGGCATCTGGTGCAACTCCATGCTGTGATATCCTCTCAAAATAGGTTAGTGCATCATGACTCCTCTCATGTTGAGCATATCCTACTAGTAATGAAGTCCATAAAACAACATTACGATTGTAAAGTGTATAAAAAACTTCTTGTACTTTTTCAAGTTTAGCACACCTTTCATACATGTTGTTAATGCATTCCCAAGAATTATGTTGTTCTCTATGAGTCCAAGTTTTTTGACTCGACCATGTGTAGATGTACCCTTATCCCCATCTCAACAATATCACATGCTTTTAAGCTACACATGAATGCTACTGCATCAGGATGGAACTCTTCACTGTGCATTTGTTCAAAGCAAGAAAGTGCCTTTTTCCCATATCCATTATGTGAATATCCTGCAAGTAGTGCATTCCAAGAGTTACATCATGGATTGGAAGCTTATCAAAGAAAATTTTGTGCCCTATCAAGTATGCCACATTTTGCATACATATCAATCAATGTTTTGTAGACAAGCTGACTAGTTTTCAACATGCTATTATGCTCAATATCTCTATGAATCTTTATGCCATCATTCAAGGCCCCTATACTACCACAAGCTTTTAATGAGCATGAAATTGTAACAACATTGATTGGGATATCCTCTGACATTATTTGCTCAGATAATGCAAGGGCTTCCTCACCATATTCATGCTGAGCATATCCACATATTGATGTAGTCCATGAAACCACATCATGTGTAGCCAGATTATCAAAGACTTCACAAACATTATTCATAATACCACATTTGGCATACATGTCAACCAAATTGTTACAACCAACAAGGTCGTCATTCAAAATACCTCTTCTTACGAGTCTAGCATGTATATATTGAGCCGTATATGTAGTTCCTATAGGAGCATAGGCATTCAAGCCACAAGCATAGGTAACACCATATGAACCTATGCCTTTGTTGTGCACTCTTTTCAGGAATGTAGTGCATGGTGACTGTATCCATGTTCAATATAACCATTTTATGAGTATGAAGATGATTATTCTTTCTAGGCATTCTATGCAAATCGATAAAGCTAAGAATTTCCCTCTCCGTGGCACTACTAAATTGTTTACCTATGCAATGCTCCTAAATCAAACACACATATTGTGAAATGACCACGTTAGTACACTAAAAATCAACAACAATCGGAGGTAACAGAGCACCGCAAATTAGCTCAAATAATTGTAAGTGGGCATCAGTATCTTCATTGAGGGAGCCTAGAAATCATGGAAAGTCACTCAGAAGCACCTTAGGTCTTTGAGCCATTTTTTCTGGGTTGTGAAGGTTGAACTACACTGAGGAGCATTGGGCCAGCCCAAGACAATCTCTTTGAGATATGCCTAACATTCTCAAGTAGGATCACCAAATGGATAAGGTCTTCATGCTGGGAAAATCTATAAATAACTGCAACTATATCTAGCTATCTCTATTCTATTTCTCTTAACTTGCCAAGTTTATTTTACCCTCCAGCCACAATTGTGCTTGATTTGGCTCATGTTTTCAATCCCCATTAGGATCGCCAAATGTTATTAGTTATTAGTTGGACACAAACCTATTTCCCCAACCTAAAGTATAGGTCTTATCACACCCTTTATCTTGACTCTATCACCCACGTTTTCCACTAAAGATCCTTTTAATGGTCCTATAGGCACTGATCTTTTGTATTTGTTTCCCACCTCCCTCTGATCTCTTCACTTTGTTCCTTTTGTTTTACTCTCACTCTCTCTCTCTCTCAGCCTAATACCTTTCTCCTCTTTCTCCAACTTATCAACTCTCCCTCACTAAACCTCAAATCATGCTCAATTCTCACTGTTACCTTCAACTCTCACTAGCTCCTCCAACTTACTCACCTTGCGACTTAAGCTTCTCTTCTTATCATTGCTAAATGATCAAACACTCCCACACATACGCATTCACATCCTCATCAACACACATATGCAACCATAAACTTTTCACACACCCAAGACACACACTTAGAACGTTTTTCCTATCCACTAACTCATTCAAACAATCCCATTTTTTCTAATCTAGCTCAAACACATAGAAACTCACCCTTAGATAGGTTCACGTTCAGACACTCACACACTAACACACTTAGATGGGGACTCTGACATTTAGTTCTTCAAACACTCCAACTCACACATGAACATTCAACTAGACACTCACTCATGTCAACAATTAGTCCTATACTCACTCAAATAGCTACTCCCTCAATGAAGCACCCAACAACTAGTTTAGATAGACACCCACTAACTCTCATCAACCACTAACTCTATAAAACCCCACTCCTAGGTGCACGACTTCAACCAGTCGAGCACAAGATGACACTCAGATGCACTAAAATGCATTAACTCCATCACTTGCCCGCTCTCCAACTCAGTAGTGCACATGCAAAACAACACCTTTGTACCTTCTTTTACATTCCCTTCATGCTTTTTTTTTAAATACCCGAAGGAATATATATGGGAACACTTAAGAATTCCTTTCTCTCTTGTGATGCATAATAGCAATGAACACCTTAATAGAAGCATTTGCATGATTATCACATATGGAAATAACAAACATTTCTAGCATGAAAAGGACTTCTTACAACTTGAGAAAAGAGGCATGTTGAACAACATAGAAGTAGCAGAAAGTATTGTCATGGTTCATTCATCTTCAACAACTATGGTGGAATACAACGATACTCAAATTCTTTAAGAAGACAAATCGGCCCTTGCTAATCAATTGCACAATCAAAATGTTTGAAAATCTCACACACACTCCTTAAGACTATGATTCGTGTCAGAGACTCTGAAATGCCCCTAACACACAATGAGACCTTGAAGTTGTGTAGGACAGCTATTGCATAAAAAGCACACCGATTGATAAGCTTTCTCCATCATACCCATTTCTTCTTTTAGACCTTTGTGGTTTCCAATAGTAATGAAGACATAACAGATGACATAGCATCAAGCCAAAAAGCTTATTTTGCGATAGAATCTTTGGTTTTTCTAATGGAGATAAAGTGATTATTGAAGTCCAAGAAACTTACACATACTTTTCTCGTGAACTTTCTCGATGATTCAAATCTCATTCTCCACTTTTTGTCCTATACTTATCATTATTCTTCATACATATTTAACTGCTCATATGTTGTACATTTTCAAGAAGTCGGAGTCCTAGACATAGAAGAAGTTCCTCTTTCTGTCAGAGCTTGCATGATGACTAATTAAAATAAAGATTAAGCTATCCACGTCTAAACTTATGAGAAAATAAGGAAGGAAGTTCCATTTAATATGTGCAAATGTGCCAGCATCATCAAGTGCTACAATTGCATAGTAGAAGATTTATTCTTTTAAATTTGTTGAAGAGAGAGTCAAAACAATGACGCTGACTCCCTCTTGCTCAATTTTGCTTGTAGAGCTTTCTTGTTCTCCTCCAAATCCCATGGACATAACGAACCATCCCAATTGAATCTCTCTACTCTCTCTCTACTCTCTCTCTCTCTCAATTCTCATATTGAATCGTACAATGCTCTGTATTCCCCATAGAATGAGTTTCTTTTTCTCCCCCCTTCCTTCTCTTGCATCCAAGTTGCTCTCTCTTCCTCACCCTCTTTCATGATTCCTTTTTCTTGCTCACCTAGCGAGGTCTTGTCTGTAGCCATTTTGCCCATTTGGATAAAGTCTTTTTTCCTTTTCCTACATGATTGTAGCGTTTCCTCAGTCACAATCTATATCAGAATTCTTCCTTCTCTGCGTCATATTTGTTTCTACTCTTCTGCATCAGATTTTGTTTTACCTTGTCCAATCTCTGCGTTCTTCTCTCCACTGTTATTTTTGGGTGATCGAAAGATTGTGATTGGGATAGATTGTGACTAAGGAAACGCTACAATGATGAAGACAAAAATGGCTTCTTCCCCTTTCCCCCTTCGTGTAGTAGCACTAATGTTCTTTTTCCTCTCTTGTAGAGTTTTTCCATGCACACATGTCATACCACTCCAGGGCACCATGAAAACAAAGCACAAGATGATGATTCCCTTCTCTAGAGCTACATCTCTTTCCTCCTTTTGCTACAAGCCTCCACTAACAACTGAACTCAAGGTCCTCCTCAATGCCCTCTTCGCTACCTACACACACACCCCAAAAACTGAGAGGAAAAACTCGCCCGCCAGAAAAAGAGAGGAAGCAAAAGAGGAGAGAGAGAGAGAGAGAGAGAGAGAGAGAGAGAGAGAGAGAGAGAGAGAGAGAGTGAAAGAGAGAATGGGGAGGGGGAATCTATTCCCCCCAATCATCCACTCCCCGTGACTCTCGGACACTCCCATGTCCCCCACTCACACACGCGTGCACATTTCTCTTTTTCTTCATTTTTTTCTTTTGTTTTTCCATTTTTCATTTATTTCTTTTCTCCTTATTTTTTCAATTTCAAAACATATCAACCTAAAATGAGATGGACAAATGAAAGAAAACATGAAGTTCGAACCTATTGCACATATATAGATGTGTTCTCAAGCAATTTTACACACATATTAGGGTATGCACAAGATCTCATATGCTTAATTGCATATACATACATTTTAATGCATGCACACTTACACATATTCCTAGCACACACACATCTTTTGCAATCATGCACTTAGTATCATATCCGTGCAAACATATGCACACATATTTGTCAATGCAACACACTTAATCATCCTCATATTGGGTATTTTTTCTTTGTAATTTGCATCAAAATCAAGTTGATAGACTCCCATATTCACACATGGTAATATGCAATAATAGATAGATAGATAGATAAATAGAAAGATAGATAGATAGATAGATAGATAGATAGATAGATAGATAGATAGATAGATAGATAGATAGATAGATAGATAGATAGATAGATAGATAGATAGATAGATAGATAGATAGATAGATAGATAGATAGATAGATAGATAGATAGATAGATAGATAGATAGATAGATAGATAGATAGATAGATAGATAGATAGATAGATAGATAGATAGATAGATAGATAGATATATATATATATATATATATATATATATATATATATATATATATATATATATATATATATATATATATATATATATATATATATATATATATATATATAGATAGATAGATAGATAGATAGATATATAGATAGATAGATATATATATATATATATATAGATAGATAGATAGATAGATAGATAGATAGATAGATAGATAGATAGATAGATAGATAGATAGATAGATAGATAGATATATATATAGATAACTAGATAGATAGATACATAGATAGATAGATAGATAGATAGATAGATAGATAGATAGATAGATAGATAGATAGATAGATAGATAGATAGATAGATAGATAGATAGATAGATAGATAGATAGATAGATGGATAGATAGACAGATAGATAGATAGATAGATAGATAGATAGATAGATAGATAGATAGATAGAAAGATAGATAGATAGATAAATGAATAGATATATATAGATAGATAGATAGATAGATAGATAGATAGATAGATAGACAGACAGACAGACAGACAAACAGACATACAGATAGATAGATAGATAGATAGATAGATAGATAGATAGATAGATAGATAGATAGATAGATAGATAGATAGATAGATAGATAGATAGATAGATAGATAGATAGATAGATAGATAGATAGATAGATAGATAGATAGATAGATAGATAGATAGATAGATAGATAGATAGATAGATAGATTCATAGATCGATAGATCGATAGATAGATAGAAATGTAGATAGATAGATAGATAGATAGATAGATAGATAGATAGATAGATAGATAGATAGATAGATAGATAGATAGATAGATAGATAGATAGATAGATAGATAGATAGATAGATAGATAGATAGATAGATAGATAGATAGATAGATAGATAGATAGATAGATAGATAGATAGTGTCGGGAAAGATGGATGGACACTCTAGAAAATGAGTAGGTATTGCTAATCCCTGCTTTGTACCAACCCTCTTTAGCTTCAGAGTTAAGTTGTGGGCACTCTTAGCTTCCCAATGACATTAGACAAGTGCCTATGTACTTTGGAAATGATGTGAGAAATGGTTGATTCAAAACAGACTACTTCCAAGTTCAAGAATCAATGAAAACCTTCTATTTTTGTTCACACACCTGCTGCTTGTTAAGCTCAATGCTTCCAATACAGTAGGAATTAGAAGCATTCCTTTTGGAGATATTAAATTAGCTTAATGAGCCAATGATTTCAAGTGGAATCACTTGAAATGATGTACTATACACAGAGCAATCAATTTAGCAATCAAATCATTACCCCCGATTTTTTAGGACCTTTGCAGAGTTTGACTAGTGATCACCTCGATGCACTTTTCTCAGAATATACTAAATAGAATGTCTTTAAATTTTGTCAGCATGAAGAGGACTTAGAGCTGATTCCAACAAGCTATAAAACACTGAAATGATGGAGTATGGACTGAGATATGAGCAATAGAAGATGAGTGTTATAAGTAACAATGACAGAGAGACCAGTGTAATGGATGATCTATTGTATTATAAAACAATGTTGTACATGATCATTGGCATGCTAAACAATGCCCAATGATTGATAGAGGTGTAGGCTATGATGTGAGACTTACTCTCTTACAAAATGATCAGCTAATGTCTCGGGATTGGAGTGCTCTAATGTGAGTTTTTTAACATTCATCTTTTATAGATGTGCTATTCAAAATTTGAATTTGAATTCAACTTTGGCTCTCACTAAAAGTGATCCACTAATCTAGGAGATATTCTCTCCAAATGAAATCGTAGCTTTTCTATCTAATAAACTCCACAAGTTTAGTGGTAGCTACAAATATTCTTCCAAGTCAAATAGACTTTTACAAATGGTAAAAGGTAAAAGAATCCATAGCAATGGTTCTCATGGGTCTTCAAGTTTTTGCACATGAAGTCTTTATATCTAGCCAAGTGTGTAGGCTTGGTATTTGCACCAACAGCTCCCCCTCAAGCCAAACATCTTGGCTTGGTCTTCTAATTCACTCCTCTTGAATGTCTAGCAATCCAATCATAGACTTAAACCTGCAAATTTTTGTACCATCAGGTGCTTTGGTTAATAAATCTGCACATTGCATATTAGTTGATACATATGCTAACTGAATTTCCTTGCTTAATAGCTTCTCTCTCACATAATGATAGTGAACCTCTATATGCTTGGTCCTAGCATGATAAATAGTATTTGCTGCAAGATGTAGTGAGCTTGTATTATCTCCAAAAATCATTGGAGATATAGTATGCAAACCTAAATCTGTATATAACAATCTGATCCATATGGCCTCTTGAGTAGCATTGGCCAATCCTCTATATTCTACCTCTGTGGAAGACAAAGCAACAGTGGGTTGCTTCTTTGAAGACCATGATATAGGTTTGTCACCTGCAAAAGATAGTTAACGTGAGGTACTCCTTCTATCATCTTTGCAACCTGCCCAATCTGCATCTAAGTATATCTTGATGTCTAAATCTAACATATAAGGAAAACATAAACCTTGATTTTGAGTCCCCTTAAGGTACTTCAAAATCCTCTTTGCAGCTTCCAAATGAGGTGCCCTAGGTTTGTGCATAAATTGAATTAAGACACTTACTCCATAAGCAATATCAATCCTTGTCAATGTAGCATAGTTCAAGCTTCCCACTATGCTTTGGTAACCTGCAATATTCTCAAGCTCATCACCTTCATGAGCACTTAATTTTTGGTTTACTTCTATTGGAGTGCTTGCTACCTTGGCATCCTACAAATGAAACTTCTTTAACATGTCGTGTATGTACTTTCTCTGAGTAATATAAATTCCAGAGTTAGTATAGACTAACTCAAGTCCAAGAAAATACTTTAGTGATCCAAGATCACTAATTTTGAACTCCTGCATCATTTGATTCTTAATCTGCTTGATGCCATTAGCATCATTACCTGTGAGTATGATATCATCAACATATACACATAGGTATATTACCTTTGAATTTCTCCTCCTAACAAATAGAGAAGTATCTGCTTTACTCATGATGAATCCTTGATCCTGAAGGTATGTAGTCAATCTATGGTCCCATGCCCTAGGTGCCTGCTTCAATCCATAAAGAGCTTTATTCAATTTACGCACATATGTTACCTTGCTTGGATCCTCATAGATAGGAGGTTGAGACATGTACACCTCCTCTGAAATCCAGCCATTTAGAAATGCATTTTTTACATCCAATTGGTACATGTTCCAATTCTTTGATGTAGCCACACTTACCAACACCCTGATGGTTGGCATTTTGGCCACAGGTGAGAAGGTTTCTTCATAATCAGCTCCTTGGGTTTGTGCAAAACCCTTAGCCACAAGTCTAGCTTTGTACCTGCTTATTGATCCATCATAATTCCTCTTGAACTTATAGATCCATCTGTACCCAATTACCTTCATAGATTCCTTCTTTGATACTAGTTCCCATGTATCATTCTCCTTGACTGCTTCAATTTCCTCATCCATAGCTTCCTTCTATTTTGCCTTGGTCTTTGCCTCTTCATATGATGATGGCTCTTCAAATGACAAGTCTTTTGCAAGATAAATAAAATGCTTAGTAACTAAGGAAGTGTCATACCCATATCTGATTGGCTTCTTGCTCTCCCTTTGCGACCTTCTGATTGCTTGGTTGGATGATTCAGGCATATCTTCCAATTTCTTCATCTTGACCTTGCCTTTGGACTTCCATGCCTTGAATTCTTCTAATTTGATGATGTCTTCATCATCTGAGTTGATGTCTTCAATCTGATTTGGCTCCTCCTTGGTGAGGCTTGGAAACTCCTCTTCCAAGTCATAAGGCAACTTAACTTTCCTACATTCACTTTCAAACCAAGAATCATTCTCATCAAAGAGAACATCTCTACTGACCATAAATCCTTTGTTGGAAGGATTGTAGAACATGTACCCTTTTTGATTCAAGTCATACCCTATAAATATGCACTTCTCTGCCTTAGGATCTAGCTTACCTCTGATTTGAGAAGGGATATGCACATAAGCAACACATATTTGTCCAAAGATCTTGCAATGATCAAGTTAAGGTCTTCTACCATGCCATGCTTCATATGGGGTCATCCCATCACGAGATTTGGATGGCAACCTGTTAATAAGATAATGGTGGCAGTAGATACACTCTCTACCCACAGGTAATTAGGTAATTTTTTCTCATTTAACATTGACCTAGCTATTTCAACAATTAGTCATACCCCATAAAGATGCACTTCTCTTCCTTAGGATCTAGCTTACCTCTGATTTGAGAAGGGATATGCACATAAGCAACACATCCAAAGATCTTGCAATGATCAAGTTAAGGTCTTCTACCATGCCATGCTTCATATGGGGTCATCCCATCAAGAGATTTGGATAGAAACCTGTTAACACGATAACGGTGGCAGTAAATACACTCTCTACCCACAAGTAATTAGGTAAATTTTTCTCATTTAACATTGACCTAGTTGTTTCTCCTCTCTACCACCCCATTTTGCTCAAGGGTATATCTTGTGGTAAGTTCTCTCTTGATTCCTCTATCCTGCAAGAATGCATGAAACTCATTTGAGAAGTACTCACCTCCTCCATCTGACTTTAGTCTCTTTAGAATTCTTCCTATTTGGTTCTCAACAAGTGCAAGATACCTTTTAAAGCAACTGAATACTTCATCTTTCTGCTTCATAAAATATAATATAGTCCACCTACTGAAATCATCAATGAAAGATACATAATACCTTGATCCAGAAATTGAGGGATCCTTACTTGGTCCCCATACATCTGTATGGACAAGCTCTAGGTAGTCCTCATGCATGTAGCCTTTCCTTGAGAAGGGTAACCTGTGAGATTTTCCAAACTGAAAAGCAACACATTTATAGATCATGTGTTGCTTGGATACATTAGGTATCCCAAGTACACATTGATCTCTACATATTTGATTTAAAGTTCTCTCACCAATATGCCCTAATCTCTTATGCCAAATTTCAAGCTCTAATAGTGTTTGGTCTTTGGAACTATAAAGTGCAATATTCCTTGTATCTTCAAGTTCAAAAATGAATAATCTACCTATCTTTTCTCCTTTGGCAATTCTCTTGCATCCATGTTGGGAATCCTCCACAAATGCTCCATATTTGTTGAACCTGACTTGCGAACCCTTTTCCACAATCTGTCCAACACGCATTAAGTTCTTGGTAATTGTAGGTACATATAGAACCCTGCTCAACATCTTTTTATTTCCATCAGAGGCTTTTACATTTCCTACCTTGATCACTGAGTGCTTGGTGTCATCACCTGTTTGCACCTGATGCTTACCCTTTCGTTCCTCAAGGTTAGAGAGAAGAGCTACATTGCCTGCCACATGATTTGAGCATTCTGAGTCAATGTAGAAGAGATGGTCATCATTTATACCTGGTTTTGAAGTCATATTCATAATCAGAAGAGAATCCTCTTGCTCCTCTGTATAGTTTTTGTAATCTTTCCTTGATTTGTATCCTCCTTGGTAGTTGTTATTGTAGTTTTTGTTGTAGTTGTTATTGTAGCCTTGATGGTGATTTAATCTTCCTCTTGATTGTGTATATCCACCTGAAATCCTCTACCTCTCTGATTCTTGAAGTTCCTGTAACACTCATCTATAGTATGATTTGACAATCCACAAATATTACATGGTGAGGAGTTATAAGTGTGAAGAGAGATGGTGGATGCAATCCAAAGATGAGTAGGTGCCGCTACAACCAGCTTCACACCAGCCAACTGAGACTTCAGAGTTGATTAGTAGACCCTTTGAGCTTCCTAAATCCACCAAAATATCAGCCAAGTACTTTGGAACATGTATCCCAAAAGTTTAAGTCAAGACAGGCTAGTTGCGAAATGACTAACTCCCAAAACTTGTTATTTTTGGACATACACCTGCTGGAAAAAATGAACAGTGCTCTCAACCTGGAAGGAATTAGAAAAATTCCTTTTGGGCATAGCAAATAGACTTAGCAAGCTTCCTATTCCAAGTTAAAACACTTCAAATGATGGACTGAGCACTGAGAACAAGTTTCATCAAGTTCTGGAACATTCCCACAATTCTCGGGGCTCTGCAGAGATAGACCAGTAAGCAGTAAAATGCAGATATCTCCAAAAGTATAAATCCAATGACCTTGAAAATTTATAGGTAGAAACTAGACAGTGAGAGCTATCCAACGCACTTTAAAACACTGAAAAAGGTTCAGTAATACTCGAGATATGACCTTCTGAAGTTACTGCTCTGAGTGAGTATAGCAGAGAACAAAACAGAGAGGTAGATGATAATAAATGTATAGATTCACATATGATTACAACCACATTGGCAATGAATCTTTGCACAATGGGAGTAGAATGATAGAGCTATGGAGTAAGCTCTTCAATCTCTACAAAATGACATGAAGTGGTCACGTACAAGGCTTGCTAATCGCCTCTTCCTTCTTGCTCCTTTTATAGCTATTCTTGGAGGGAGTTTTGAATTCGAATTCGAATGGCTCCACCTAAAAGTGATCCCCAAAGTTAGGAGAGATTCCCTCAGCTCAAAAATTCGTGATTTTGGTAGTTGGAGCCATGAGTTTGCTTTTACATCATGCATGAGGTAAGCCATCCTTTTACTTTTTTCTTTTTCCATTTACAAGAGATAAAATGTACTCTTTTACAAGAGGTGTTCACATGACTACTCATGTGACTTACAAATGAGGATAATATCAAGCATATCAAGCATGTAGGCTTGGGCAAAATGCACCAACAGCTCCCCCTCAAGCCTAACATGCTTGGCCTCCAAATAAGTCTTCAATTGTCCTTGATTTCCTGCAAACCAATCATCAACTTGAATCTACTTAATTTCATACCATCAAGAGCTTTCGTCAACATGTCTGCACATTGCATATCTGTAGAGACATAGGATAGTTGAATATCCTTGCTCAATAGCTTCTCCCTTACATAATGGTAGTGGACTTCAATATGCTTGGTTCTAGCATGGTATACCGGATTAGCTGCTAGATGTAGTGAGCTTGTGTTGTCACCAAAAATGTGAGGTGTTGAAGAATGAAGTCCAAGATCTGTGTACAAAGATTTTAACCACATGATTTCTTGAGTTGCATTAGCCAAACCTCTATATTCTGCTTCAGTAGAAGATAATGCCACGGTTGGTTGCTTCTTCGATGACCAAGAAATGATTTTTGAACCTGCAAATGATATATACCCTGATGTGCTTCTTCTATCATCTTTAGATCCGGCCCAATCTGCATCTGAGTAGACCTTTAGCTCAATATCTGAAGTATATGAATAAAACAAACCTTCATTCATGGTCCCCTTTAGGTACTTGAGGACTCGCTTGGCCGCTTCCATATGTGGTCTTCTCGGCTTATGCATAAACTGACTCAATATGCTAACACTATAGCATATATCCACCCTTGTGAGTGTTGCATAGTTCAAACTTCCAACCAAGCTTTGATAGCTTGTGATGTCTTCAATTGGCTCTCCTTCATAAGCACTAAGCTTATGATTTTGCTCCATAGGTGTACCTGCACACTTTGTATTTTCCATCTTGAACTTGACGAGCATGTCATGGACATACTTCCTTTGTGTGATGTATATACCTGAATCTGTGTAGATCAACTCCAATCCAAGAAAATAAGTGAGTGGTCCGAGGTCACTTATTTTGAACTCCTCCTTCATTTGACTCTTTACCTGTTTGATTCCTTCAAGATCATTGCCTGTGATAATAATATCATCAACATACACACATAAATAGATCACTTCAGATCCATTCCTCTTTATGAACAAAGAGGTATCCGCCTTGCTAGCTTTGAATCCTTGGTCCTGCAAATAAGTAACCAGTCTGAAATTCCAAGCTCTTGGAGCTTGCTTCAATCCATACAAAGCTTTCTTTAGTTTGCATACATAGTTAGGATGATGTGCATCCTCATATCCAGGAGGTTGTGCCATATACACTTCCTCAGAAATCCATCCATTCAAGAAAGCATTCTTTACATCAAGTTGATAAAGATTCCAATTTCTAGATGCAGCAAGACTTATGAGAACCCTAATTGTAGGCATTTTTGCAACAGGAGAGAAAGTCTCCTCATAATCAATACCATGGGTTTGAGCAAACCCTTTAGCAACTAACCTTGCTTTGTGTCTATTTATACTTCCATCTGGATTCCTCTTGATTTTGTATATCCATCGAGATCCGATTATCTTCATAGATGGCTTGTTAGGTACAAGCTCCCAAGTGTCATTCTCCTTCAAGGCTTCCATTTCTTCATCCATTGCATCTCTCCAAGCTTTCTTGCTTTGTGCTTCTTCAAATGTGGTAGGTTCTTCATTGGTTGAATCCTTTGCAATGTAGATTGAGTGCTTGGTGACCAAAGAAGTATCATAACCAAACCTTTCTGGTTTCTTCTTCTCCCTCGAAGACCTTCTAAGTGGTTGATGTGAGCTCTCGGGTCCATATGTAGCATCCTGCATCTTTGCTTTACCTTTGTTCTTCCATAGCTTTAGTCTTTCCAAATCTTCTAGGTCAATCTCCGAATCACTTTCTTCAATCTGCTTTGGCTCCTTTGGTTGAAGTGATGGAAAATCTTCATCCAAGTCATATGGCAGCTTCACTTTCCTGTCATCATCAAACCATGATTTGTTTTCATCAAAAATTACATCTCTACTCACAGAAAATCCTTTATTGGTTGGATTGTACAATCTATATCCTTTTTGGTTTTGATCATAACCAATGAATACACACTTCTCTGCCTTGGGATCCAATTTCCCTCTTACTTGAGAAGGAATGTGAGCATAGGCTAAGCATCCAAAGATTTTACAATGCTCTAGACTAGGTCTTCTTCCATTCCACACTTCATATGGAGTGGTTCCATCTAGTGACTTAGATGGAAGTCTATTTATGAGATATGTGGCTGTCGACACAGCCTCTGCCCATAGGTAGTTCGGCAATCCCTTTTCATTGAGCATGGACCTTGCAGCTTCGACAATAGCTCTGTTCCTCCTCTCTGCTACACCATTGAGTTCGGGTGTATACCTTGTAGTGACTTCCCTTTTAATGCCTCTTTCATGCAAGAAGGCATCAAATTCAGAAGAGAAGTATTCTCCTCCACCATCTGATCTGAGTCTTTTCAAAGTCCTACCTGTTTGGTTTTCAACAAGAGCAATATACTTCTTAAAGCAATTAAACACTTCATCCTTGTGCTTCATGAAAAACAGAATGGTCCACCTGCTACAATCATCTATGAAAGACACATAATATCTTGAGCCTGATATAGATGGCTCCTTACTTGGACCCCACACATCCGTGTGCACTAGATCCAAAGGATTTTGATACATATATCCTTTCTTATTGAAAGGTTGTCTATGAGCCTTGCCGAGTTGACAAGCTTCACACTTATAAATCATGTGTTGCCTTGTGATATTAGGCAAACCAAGTACACTTTGGTCCCTGCAAATCTGTTTGAGTGTCCTCTCACCAATGTGAGCAAGCCTTTTGTGCCATATCTCCAACTCTGTTAGAGTTTGAGATCCATAGCTAAACAAAGCTATGTTCTTTGTATCTTCCACTTCAAAAGTGAAAAGCCTTCCTGTCTTTTCTCCTTTGGCAATCCTTCGAAAGCCTTGCCTTGGGTCTTCAACATATGCTCCAAATCGATTGAATCTAACCTGCAATCCTTTTTCAACAATCTGTCCAACACTTATTAAATTTTTGGTAATTGTAGGGACATACAAGACTTTGCTTAAGAGGTTCATATTCCCATCTGATGTCTTCACATTACCTATCTTCTCCACTGAGTGCTTTGTGTCATCTCCTGTCTGCACTTCATGCTTGTTATGAGGATCTTCCAAATCAGAAAGTAAAGCCACATTTCCTGCTACATGGTTCGAGCATCCCGAATCAATGTAAAATATGTGATCATCATCCTTACCCTTCTTTGTTGATAGATTCATAATCAATAATGAATCTTCTTGACTTTGGTCCTCTGCATAGTTATTGTAATCTCTTCTTCCTCTATGGCCACTTTGATAGTTGTTGTTGTTGTTGTAATTGTTGTTGTAGTAGTTGTTGTTGTTGTAGCCTCCATTGTACCTACCTCTATTTGATCCATAGCCACCTCTATTGAATCCTCTTCCTCTTGAGTTCCTTGGATTCCTGAAACATTCTTCAGTAGTATGGTTAGATAAGCCACATATGTTGCAAGGTTGAGATGATTGGAATCTCCCCCTGCCTTGCTTTCCACCTCTGCCTCTTCCTCTAGCTCTTCCTCTACCTGCAAAGTTTGCTTGGAAAGAGCTTCCTTCATCTTCATTCTTCCTATTCTTTGACTTGTCCTTGACCTTAGCTTTATCAGAATATAAGGCAGAAGTTTGATTACCTCTTGAGGACTCACCACCTTTGCTAATCTTTGCTTCATGAGTGAAGAGTTGGCCCATGAGTGTGTTGAGGTCGGGTACATGCATATCCATGTATAAATCCATGGCTGTTGTGAATGACTCCCACTTGTCGTCTGCTTTGATTCCATTCATGATTTGTCTTATGATTTGCTCCTCTTCAATTACCTCTCCAATGCTTCCAAGTTGGTCGGAAATCTCCTTCATCTTTGTGACATAATCAGTCACATTTTGCTTCGGGCTTTTCTTCATTGTTGTGAACTCCATCCACAATTGGTTCTTCCTTGCTCGAGTGTTGGAAGAGAAGAAAGAAGCAAGTGCATTCCAGGTTTCTCTTGATGTCTTGCATCCCTTGACATGAGGTAAAAGAAAATCAGAGATTGAGTTTAGAATATAGGACCTTGCAAGTGCATCCTTCGAACACCAATTCGAAAGTCCTTCCACTTCTTCATGTGATGGTTGCCCTTTGTTCCTCATGGTTGGCATTGCTTCATCTCCGGATATGAATCCATATAGATTCCTTCCTTGAAGGTAAGCCTCCATCCTTAGAGACCATGCCGGGTAGTTGTTTCGATCCAATTTGTCAATTGTTGATGGAAATCCATCTCCCATGTTGCTTGACTATGCTCTGATACCACTGTGAAGAGAGATGGTGGATGCAATCCAAAGATGAGTAGGTGCCGCTACAACCAGCTTCACACCAGCCAACTGAGACTTCAGAGTTGATTAGTAGACCCTTTGAGCTTCCTAAATCCACCAAAATATCAGCCAAGTACTTTGGAACATGTATCCCAAAAGTTTAAGTCAAGACAGGCTAGTTGCGAAATGACTAACTCCCAAAACTTGTTATTTTTGGACATACACCTGCTGGAAAAAATGAACAGTGCTCTCAACCTGGAAGGAATTAGAAAAATTCCTTTTGGGCATAGCAAATAGACTTAGCAAGCTTCCTATTCCAAGTTAAAACACTTCAAATGATGGACTGAGCACTGAGAACAAGTTTCATCAAGTTCTGGAACATTCCCACAATTCTCGGGGCTCTGCAGAGATAGACCAGTAAGCAGTAAAATGCAGATATCTCCAAAAGTATAAATCCAATGACCTTGAAAATTTATAGGTAGAAACTAGACAGTGAGAGCTATCCAACGCACTTTAAAACACTGAAAAAGGTTCAGTAATACTCGAGATATGACCTTCTGAAGTTACTGCTCTGAGTGAGTATAGCAGAGAACAAAACAGAGAGGTAGATGATAATAAATGTATAGATTCACATATGATTACAACCACATTGGCAATGAATCTTTGCACAATGGGAGTAGAATGATAGAGCTATGGAGTAAGCTCTTCAATCTCTACAAAATGACATGAAGT
>MU261276.1:0-2500 GCA_020310875.1 Ceratopteris richardii
AAAAGAACTTAGGCACATGCACCAAAAAGCACACATAACTTCAACTAGATGCAAGAAAAAGTCTATAGATTACTATAATAGATTATGGCTAAATTCAAAACATTCTACTATCATAGATATTGAACTAACACAAGTGCATATAGTTTCACTAATGACGGAAAAATTGGCATAGGGAGGTACATCGCATTGGGAAGCACTTAAATTTCTCTTAAAAACCTTGTATAAGCCATGAAATGGAACGAAACTTGTAGAAATCACTCAAACATGAATAAAAATATTGTCTTTGTGTTCTTGTTATTATCGGAGAAATTTTATGTATTCTTGGGATTGTTACTGAGGAATAACTATTATGTACTCGAAACTTTTAATTCATTGAGCCACACTCTCAAAGGTATTTGTAAATAAATTTTACCTACTTTAATAATTTGAGCCACATTGTCAAAGTAGTTGTAAGCCTCACAACCAAAAACAAGATAAACATTATATATATATATATATATATTATATATATATATATTATATATATATATATATATATATATATATATATATATATATATATATATATATACATACACACACACATAAACATAATATATACTTTTCAAGGCTTATAGAAGATGACAAAAAAAAAATCAGCTTAAGTTCAATGAGAGGCTTAAACTTAATTACAAGCCTCTTATCTGTTGGGTGGAATAGCTTAGAGGTTGGATGTAGCGTTCCTCCATACATTAGATCATATAATTGCTATTCATAACATTGAACTAAATAATAAAGAGAGCAAAAGTTGTGCGATAAAACTTATCTTATAATTCTCAAGTTCTACAATCCATCTACAAGTAAAAAGTTCCGGATGAAGACTCAACCATCTTGATACAATAGCTTTGGAAAACAGCTTCTTGACGAAGCCTCGACCTCCCAACCACCCCGAGCTATCACAATCTCATTCACACTCACACTCTCAATCACACTCTCACTCTCAATCTCAATTTCAATGGCAATCATAATCATGTAAATATACAATTGCGATCTCATTCTCGTTGTCACTCTCAATCACACTCTCACTCTCAATCATAATCTTGTCGCTAGTCATCTTGACGTTGTTGAATGATGGAAAAAGGATTATTTAAAAACATTTCTTCTCAATCTCTATCTCGACATCTTCATATTCGTCATCAAATCTTCATCTTTGATGTTGAATCCGTCATTCCTATTGAGGCCCTGCAAAATATCTCATCTTGGCAAGATCATCAGTAGCATTGTCATCAATACATAAAAGCCTCTCAAATCATAATCTCTCTATGCATATATAGATTCTTCTATTTGATGCCCATAAATTCCCAAAACAAGAATAAAAAAAAAGTAAGAGAAAAAGAAACGAATGCCGCCTTCTCCATCTTATGTTTCTCGCATATATTTGATTCATAGATCTTAAAAGGTTGATTTTCTTATTGAATTTTATGTATAAGGATGTATCCATTACTAAATAGTTACGCAAGACACACAAACAAAATAAACACATTTATAATTCCCACGCTTTTACATGGACTCATGGATAATATAAGAAGTTGTTCGCATCATTGAAGGTCACCACTTTGCTCGTCTTTAGGCTCTACCTTGTATATGCAAACACTTTGCTACATCTATCACATGCATCGAGCAATCTCAATTTAAACTATATGATGTTCTCTATATTCATCTCTGAGATAAGGGAGAGATGCATAATCCTATATAATTACAAATCATGTTAATCTTGTGAGTCAAAATAACAAAGATTATTGAAACTATCCTTGGGCCAATCTGTAGCTCTAATATATATAGTCAAAAGGTAAGACGTAAAAGAACTAACTCTCGGAGACCATAATATGCTGCAACTATATGGGGAACAATAATCAGTACAACACAAGCAAACCCCTCGATGAACTCTCCATGGAAGAGTACTTGCATCATGAGGATCATGTGAGCACGTTTTAACTCCTTGAATGTGTGAGACATATAATGCGATCGGGAAAAACTTAAAGAGGCATTTCCCTTGCATGTGTGAGACGTGTTGTTGTTGTTAAAACCACGAGGCCTTGTCTGCTTGTAATACTTAAGTACACACTCAGATCAATCTGTACCATGAATATTATAGATCCTTTATTCCTGTGTGCAACAAATGTAATCCGCAATAAAAGAAGATATAACAAAGCCAGCAGCACATCATAATCTTAGACATGTATACATCTCTTCGCTTCTATATGTAAATAATTACTTAATGTAGATTTCAAACACCTTTCAATAGCAGTAATAGTGCTACCTTCAATTACTGATAAAGGCATAACCCAATCGAAGTGCACATCTCTCAGTCTCTCTGAACCCTGTACTATTATAATGTCCCTTTCAAATTACCTTTCATGTTTGCCGCTGTGAGTGAAAGACAGTGGACATGCAAAATATATTAATACGGGAGACTAAAGGCTCGAATAAATATTTTCTAATCCTTTCCTGTGCTCAAATT
>MU261276.1:12500-17500 GCA_020310875.1 Ceratopteris richardii
TTCACATCATTTTGGAAGCCCAAAACTTGTAAACGCAAGTTATGTAGGCTCATGAAGTCCACAAATCAACCAAGAAACACGCCAACATAATGCAAGGTAGCACCAAAAAAGAGGTGAACTCTAATATGGCAACCCAAGGCCCAATCGTTCTTAAAGATCAACATGCTCAATCACACATAGTGACTCAATATATATGCGTACTCAAGTCACAAGCATCTTCCACATCCATTGGAAACATACCTTCCGCTCTCATATTTTCATTGTACCAAGGTTTTCTCCTATCATTAGGGAGGGGAGAATAAACCAAGACCCGATTCTATGTGCAGGAACCATATGCTCATTGCACAACTTTTCCTTTTGCACAAAAATTTTGATCTTTGCACTTTAGGTATGCGTCCACTAAAGACCAAATTATATGTTATTACATCCACCACCATTGTGATATATAATGGATGAAGAAAAAATATTTTAAAGATAAGAAAGCTAACAAGTACACAAAGATTGGGGATGATAAGGAGGATGAGGGAAATGAGAGATCTACATAAGGAAAATCTAAAAGATGATGAGGCAAAGGACCATGATTAGACTTCCCAACAAGGGTTTCTACAAGTTTCATGTTGTTTCATCACTTTTACATGGTTTTTAAGATATTTTTAAGTGCTTTCCAAGGCCAATATAACCACCCTACACGTGATTTTCCATCATTAGTGAAACTATATACTCTTGTAGAGTACAATTTCTATGATAGTAAAATTTTTTGACTTCTAGCCCAAAACTATTATAGTAATCCATATTCTTTAATTTTTTTCATCTAGTTGAAAGTTGTGTGTCCAAACGAGTCAATGTAGGTGCATCTTTTGGTGGAAAATGAACTTGAGTTTGAGTTTGAATTTTGTTAATTTTTGTGGAGCTTTCAAGTTGATTCCTTAACCTTATATTCTTCAAATTGATTGGTCCTCTTGTGAAATTCATAATTTAGTCTTGTCTTTATGTTGAGACGTGACTTTCAATATTAAGTACCGCTGAAAGATGTTGGCAATAGCTCCAATTTGAGAACCATTTGACTAGCACATACCATTCCATCTCTTTGTTATTGTATCATCTACTATGATAATAGCAATTTTAATACAAGAACTTAAAAAGATATGGTTATCAAGTGCTAAATCATGCAAAAAGAAACACACAATCACAAAAAAGGAATGGCTATTAATAGTTATTGTATTGCAGATGTTTATGTATTATTCTTTTGGCAAACAAAGTCACTATTCTATCATGTAGATTGTCCGGATAGGTGTTATTGGGGATTTTGAGGGTCATGTGACCATCCCCTCCCCCCCACAATATATGTATGTATGTGTGTGTGTATTTATTAATGTACTTGCCTTATTATTGGACAAAGGGGATTGGATGCTCCCAAGAAAGTATGTGCAACTATGCTCCACTCTCTCCCTCCATCTCCCCCTTCAGCCCAAAAAGGCATTCATTGGCAACAAACCTTGTTGGAGATTGAGATTTTAGGAGGTTTAATGGAAGACTTAAGACATAATTGCTAAACTTGGAGATGAATACCTTCTTGATACCAAGTTAGTATTTCCATCAGAGCTATAAATGTAAAAGGACATTGATGCTAATTCAGAATTTCAATGTGCAAATATTAGGGAAATTATAGAGTGATCTACAAGCAATATCTATAACTAATCTAATAATAGGTCATTGTTTTGATAAAAACTTGAGCTGTGAAGCTTACATTCAAGTTTTTGAAATTGCAAGATTAAGAAATTTTCTAGAGTTTGGAAGCATACAAATGGTAAATTGCTAAATAATAATGTTTTTTATAGCATGTAAATATTTCATCAATAACTTGATCTACATGTCTTAGATTGAAGAGCTTTCAAAAGAAACTTTATGGCAAACAAGGAGATATATATATTTACTTAGTGTAGTCTCTCCCTCTATATAGTGTGTGTGTGTGTGTGTGTGTGTCTATGTGTTGATGTAATTTCCTCATTATTTGATTGAGGGTTTACAAGGATCCCAAGAAAGTGTGTGAATCTCTAAATCTCTCTCTCTCTCTCTCTCTCTCTCTCTCTCTCTCTCGCTCCATCTCCCCCTTCAGCCCAGAAAGGCCTTCATTGAAAACAAAGCATTTTGAAGATTGAGGTGTTAGGAGCTTTAATGGAAAATTTAAAGCAAAACTCCTAAACTTTATGATCGGCATCTTCTTGATAGTATTTTAGTATTTCCATCATAATATGAGCTAGGAAGTTCCATCATAATATGATTATCTTTGATTGGAGTGGACTTGTTGCTTGAATTTTGTTACGTGATACGTCTTTAAAAAATGGTCATGTGAAAAGTCATTGTTTTGATCATAAGTTGAGCTAAGGAGCTCAAATTCAAGTGTTTCAAATTGCTAGACTAAGTAATTTTCTAGAATCTAGAAGGATAGAAATGCAAAATCAAAGTTCTAAGTCAACAACGATTTGAAATCTAGATACTCGATTGCAAGAGAATAATGTTTTTCTTTATAGTAAGTCAATATTTCATCTATAACTTGATCTGTACTTCTCAAATTGAAGAGCTTTCAAAAGAGATTTAAGGAGATATATATCTTCCTTGAAGATTTTGAGTTGCAATGGGTCGAATCCGAAATATAGACAAATAGCTTTCCTTGCAAAGAACCTTATAAGTGTTTGGAACTTCATTTTGGGAGAGAATTATGGAAGATCTTGGATTTAGAGCTTGTGGTTTATCAGATTATGTATCATCTCATGTGATGTTAAGAAAAGCATTTGTAGTGAAATAAGAATGTCTAGTTTAAAAAGAAAATATCAAGAGTTTCAAAACATTTTTCTTTGATTGGCACCTTACAAATTAGAGATTAATCAAAGATTAACTCCAAAAATTCAACAATAACACCATGATTTAAATCCTTATCATTGTACTCTCATTTATCAATGTGAAAAGTGGCCCCGCAACTTTGTAAGTTATAGATGAAATATTGAATTACTATTAAAAAACATTATTCTCTTGCAATCGAGTATCTAGATTTCAAATCGTTGTTGACTTAGAACTTTGATTTTGCATTTGTATCCTTCCGAATTCTAGAAAATTACTTAGTCTAGCAATTTGAAACACTTGAATTTGAGCTTCTTATCTCAACTTATGATCAAAATAATGACTTTTCACATGACCATTTTTTAAAGACGTATCACATAACAAAATTCAAGCAATGAATCCACTCCAATCAAAGATAATCATATTATGATGGAACTTCCTAGCTCATATTATGATGGAAATACTAAACTACTATCAAGAAGATGCCGATCTTGAGGTTTCGGAGTTTTGCTCTAAATATTCCATTAAAGCTCCTAATAGCTCAATCTTCAAAATGCTTTGTTATCAATGAAGGCCTATCTGGGCTGAAGCAGAAGATGGAGCGAAAGAGAGAGAGAGAGAGAGAGAGAGAGAGAGAGAGAGAGAGAGAGAGAGAGAGAGAGAGAGAGAGAGAGATTTAGAGATTCACACACTTTCTTGGGATCCTTATAAACCCTCAATCAAATAATGAGGAAATTACATTAACACACAGACACACACACACACACTATATATATAGAGGGAGAGACTACACTAAGTAAATATATATATCTCCTTGTTTGCCAAAAATTTTCTTTTGAAAGCTCTTCAATCTAAGACATGTAGATGAAGTTATTGATGAAATATTTACATGCTATAAAAAACATTATTATTTTGCAATTTTTCAGATTTCTAATTTTTTGTGAGTTACAACTTTGAAACTGGATTTGTATGGTTCAAAATTCTACAAAATTTCTTAATCTTGCAATCTCAAAAACTTGAATGTAAGCTTCGTAGCTCAAGTTTTTATCAAAACAATGACCTATTATTAGAGTAGTTATAGATCTTGCTTGTAGATCACTCTATAATTTTCCTAATATTTGCAGATTGAAATTGTGAATTAGCATCAATGTCCTTTTTACATTTCTAGCTCTTTTTCTAAGCCATAGATAGCACTTTGAATTGCCTCAATCCAAGCTTTCTATCTCATATTATGATGGAAATACTAACCTGGTATCAAGAAGGTATTCATCTCCAAGTTTAGCAATTATGTCTCAAATCTTCCATTAAACCTTATAAAATCTCAATCTTCAACAAGATTTGTTGCCAATGAATGCCTTTTTGGGCTGAAGGGGGAGATGGAGGGAGAGAGTGGAGCATAGATGCACATACTTTCTTAGGAGCATCCAATCCCCTTTGTCCAATAATAAGGCAAGTACATTAATAAATACACACACACACATACGTACACACACACAGTATATATATATATATATATATATATATATATATATATATATATATATATATATATATATATATATATTATATATATATATATATATATATATATATATATATATATATATATATATATATATATATATATATATATATATATATATATATATATATATATATGGGGGAGGGGATGGTCACATGACCCTCAAAATCCCCAATAACACCTATCCGGACAATCTACATGATAGAATAGTGACTATGTTTGCCAAAAGAATAATACATAAACATCTGCAATACAAAAAGTATTACTAGCCATTCCTTTTTTGTGATTGTGTGTTTCTTTTTGCATGATTTAGCTCTTGATAACCATACCGTTTTAAGTTCTTGTATTAAAATTGCTATTATCATAGTTGATGATATAATAACTGTAGATCCCTCTCTCTCTCTCTCTCACCCCCACCCCCTCACCTCACCCCCGCAGCCTAACCCCGCCCGCCCCTTCCCCCTCACACCACTCCCGCCCCTCCCCCTCACACCACCCCGCCCCCCTCACCTCACCCCCGCAGCCTAACACCACCCCCACTCCGACTAGCTTCCCCCCCGCAGCCACCACTACCCCCCCCCCCCCCGCCATCTATCCCCTCCACTCACCCCTCTCTCTCTCTCTCTCCCTCTCTCTCTCT